>JABSNV010000363.1:65000-143735 GCA_024085815.1 Flaveria linearis
ATGAGTGTAAGTATAATAACACTGGATTATTAAAATGTTATTCGATCTAAATGTATATTTGGTGGTCTGAAAAAAGCAACAGGTGTGTGAAAAGCAGTAGGGAGGAATCGAATTCTAGTACTCCAAATAGAGACACATGATTAAAACCACTTCCACCGACTCCTTCTTAACTTCTAAGTCAGAGAAATAATATATAATAATATATTATGCATACATGTAGGTATCACCAACGTTATGTTTAATTTAATGTATAATTAGAACTAAGTGACAAACTCTAAGCCTATAATACTAGATATTTTAAATTGATTCATTATGTAAGAAGCAAAATATGAGTATATATGCATCAATGCATAATTTTATCATGTGCATTAATGCAAATTTGTAGTATGTGCATTAATGTATAATTGCAGTAGAGCCCCTTGGTATATACATTGTTACTTGTATACGTTGATGAACGGAGGAGTTATAAATAACAACCGTCAATCAAAATTGAACAAATCATCTTCGATTAGATGAAGTTCAACTTAATTTGATTAGTAAAAATCTAAAACTACATGTAGAGTCAAGATGTATCATAACTGGTCTGTATAATTCAGAAAAATAAAGGTGGCAATCATGCAAGAATTTAACCTAATAGTACAATAGGTAGTTTTAACAAAATACCATAATGGTTGAAGGATCAATACAAGTGGTAACCGCCACGTATGGTTGAAGGATCAAAAGATATCTTACTACGGGTGGTTTTCATTTATCAACTATAAAAAGATACTTCATTAGTCAATAACTCTGTGTAATAGATTAATAATAAGACATGAAAATATAACTAATAATATACTTCAAACAAAAACTATATCACATTATGAATCCTAAAAGCTTTGCATCCACAGGTTCTTCATCGTCACTACCCGATGGCCCCTGTCATAACAAATGCAAATTACGAAAATATTACAATACATATAAGAACAATAAACTATAGCAGTATTCATCCTCTTAAATGAAATGACATGTAAACAGTGGATTTTTTTGCCACCTTTAACATATTGATCCAGTTTGAAATGATTCCTTCTTTATATATTTTTTTATTTGACCATATAGATGAAACAACCCCTTATAACTTGTGAGGCATAGATTCTACTAAAAATGTAATATAGAATACAACTTTCATAATATATATAAACATCAATTAGAAACGCACTAATAGTTTTATAGTATTGTAACATTGGTTCTACAATTAGAAGTCCGCATTCTAATATCATAGTGCATCTATGCACTCTAAATTAATAATGCACATATGAATAGTAAATGTATGGATTCCATCGGAAATAAAAAGTTCATGTTTCATGAACTGTACTATAATACAACAAGTTGACCTTACACAAAAAATCAATGTGATGATGGATACTCAACTGTATCACCTACCGATGCCAATGTGATAATGGATACTCAAACTGTTGCAGTTCATCATGTGCCAATACAATACAAACATGTTCACTAATCGATTCGAATGCAAGGATCAATTTGAATTCTCAAATTTTCAAGGAATATGCAAACTAATTAGTGAAAATCTCTATCTTCCTACACATACAATAGTGTATACTAAATAACATATATAGCACAAACAAGAAAAATTTCAAAGATACAGGTCAACAATGTTATCCCTAACCAACTGCACCTCAATTCATCAATTAATAACATGGTATGATTTTAAGGTTCAAACCCAACCTAGCCCCTGTTGTAGAAAAAAATCACGACCAACATACATTGATATCCTCAAATAGCAACATCAAATATCAACTAGAAAAAGCCAAAAATTGCAAAAAATATTTCAGCCCTATAACTATAAAAGAAAGTTAAATAAAGTGGAATAAAGAAATTTTGCCCTAGATTTTCAGAAAAGCTTCAAATCAAAAATTCGAGCAATACAATAGACATACCTTTTAGTATTTGATATGGAACACCAAGTCTCAGTCGTAAAATCAGACATACCGATATATATAGGATTTGATATGGAACACCAAGTCTCAGTCGCAAAATCAGGTTTCAATCTCTTCACCAATGTCGCTTATGCGGAAGCTTATATGGATTCTAACGGGGATGATTAAGTTCGGATAATCGTATAGATGGAGATTTGCATGTGAATTTGTTGAATTGTTGAGAAATCAAAGGAAGTTTTGGAGAAAATACGTAACTGATTCTAACGTGGGAGTATAAATTTGGGGATTTCATATTTTGATTTCCGATTTTAGCCCTGGTATATGAACTGCACTAGTTTTTAAAGAAATGGAATTACAATTTTGCCATTTTTCATATTGACCATAGATCAATAAAATGTATGGTCAAGATTGGTTTCTTAGTTTTTTCAATTATTTTAGTTTCATTTGAATGCCACTCTCTATATTATATATATATATATATATATATATATATATATATTATATGTATATGACTTTCTACATGAATTGATTTTTGCAAGCACGTATTATATATATTTTATTATCAAGTTGTATGTATATATTTTTAAGCATAAATTACAACCATCTAACCTTTTAGTTTTCTATTCTAAACAACTAAAGCAAGCACGTTATTATATATATTTTAATTATCAAGTTGTATGTATATATTTTTAAGCATAAATTACAACCATCTAACCTTTTAGTTTTCTATTCTAAACCAACTAATTTTATATTTAATACAATTTAACCCTTGTTTTTTTACTTTTACTTTGGTCACCTATGATTTTAAATTTTTTTAAAATTTCATTTTACTTTTCGTTCTAATTTTAAAGTTAGCACGTTAAGGTCGTATGTGATTCGACGTTATTACGCCTATTTTTTTCTCGTTTAACGGCCGTTGCAACTGCATGTATTAGATTGACTTATTTGTTATTTTTAATGTTTTATGTTTAACGTGCGTGGTTTAACGTTTTTACATCTAATTTTGTTGACTTATTTTTTATTCTTTTTTAATACGAGATTTTTCGATTTTGATGGTCGCTGATAGAGATGTGATATCATTGTTACTTGATACGGTTTTACGCCCTCGCGCAACGCGATGGGCTTAATATTAGTAATACTAGTATCAACTTTAGTGTGCATTATAAGTTGTATTATATGCTTTAATTGGTTGCACCCACTTTTTTTACTTTTATTTTTATTTTTACTTTTATATTTTAACCCACTACTTTTACATCTTTACATTTAGCGCAACATTTTTTGTTTTCAACTTTGGTCTCATATTCTTTCATATTTTATAATTTTTTTCAATTTACGTCTCGGTCTAAATTTTACAATTTTCACGCCGCAACGTGCATGTATGGTTTAACGTTTTTACATTTATTTTTCTTCATTTAGTGGCCCCGTTGTAGCGCGTTGGTTATAGATCAACTTATTTATTGTTTATATGTTTACGTTTTGCCTGCGTGGTAAAACGTTGTTATGTATACTTTTTGTTTGGTTTATTATTTTTTGTATTTTATGTATTTTTTAATACGAGTTTTTTTTATGTATTTGTGATCATTAACGATTGTGTACCATTGATCTAATTGACACAGTATTACGCCACTGCTGCAATACGGGGCATAAACCTAGTTTTTCATTAATTTCAGTTGTTGTGACAGAACAATCAAATAATAAAATATATTGGTGACTCCTCATATCCAACCTAACCCGTATTTTACATTTACTATAAAATGCCATGTCTATTAGACCTTCTATAATGGACGGTTTTTCGTTGCACTAAAGTTGTTGGCATGACTTACACGTGATAAGTAAGATCACATACAACCATGATCCTTAGCCTACGGGTTAAGATAAGGTACCCATAACATGTAATAAAAAGAGGTTATGGGTATATATGTATAATTATCTATATACTATATTAATAAGCATTTGGGAGGGCAAGATGGTCATTTCACTAAAAACTCTTAAATTTAAGAGTTTTACAACCCTTAAAGCATTGTGTACAATACCTTAAGCATAGTCCAATGGAGAAGGTAGATTCAAAATTCAAAAAAACAGTCTCAGCAAAACCCTACCCTTGCCCTCATGTTTCGTGACCTAGATCTGGCAACCGAAATTGCTCCAAGACCACCGCCATCTATCCTCCTTCACCAACCGTTTCATCGTCATCTTCTTCTTCCCCAACACGTTTGCTTCCATCCTATATCACCTGCGCTTAATACACCTATTCTTCATCATCGGGTCACCGGAGAAAAAGCAACGTCATAACATAGACCCGGAACGAATCGGAGTCAGGAGCTCCGGCAACCGAAAGGCGAAACGCCGTCGCGTGCTCCGGTGGTGGACGCATTATCACAGAACAATGGTTGTGGTGTTGAGGCTGTTGCTGCTGCTGTTAAGGAGATTAATGTTACCGTGTGAAGCGAAGGACTGATGGGAGATGGGGTTCTGGAAGATTCTATGGTGGTCTGGCGAAAGCTCCCGGTGAAAGAAAGGGCCAACGACGGCCGCCGTGTGGGTTAGAAAGGGGGAATCTGGTTCGAATTGAGGTCATCAAGCCGCTAAACCTCTGGTAAATCTTGCATCTATATGCTTCTTTTAAAGATTTCATGTGCATAAAATCTGTAAAGAGATTGTTATGTTTAGTTAAGAGTGCACAAATAGATTCAAAGATTTTATAGAGATTGATTAATGTTAGGTGAATTTACAAGAATCACAGTTAGCAAGCAAAGATGATACAAACACAGAAAGGTTTTTTAGTTTAAGCAATAATATTGCTTTCTTTTCTGTCATTTGAAGAATATTCATAGTTAAATTCTTGGGTCTAACATTTTCACTTCATAATGGTAGCTTCACAGATATGCAATATAACAAAAGGAGTATGCTTATCTGTCGCAAGCCTGTGAAGGTAATTTCAATGCTGAATATATTAATAATAACGAGATTGATTTCAATTGTTTTGGGTTTTCCTTTCGTTTTAGGGTTTGATTGATTGGGAATCCAGTTTATACGAAGTGGATTTCTGTTGGACCAAAAGAACCAATGAGCCAAGATCAGGAAAACCTCTAAGTCCCACATGCCACTACTACAACTGCTGAAGACTCCCATCAGTCACATGTTCTCTTGCTTGAATGTCAGACTCGAGAACATCTGAAGACTCTCATCAGCTATTGTGTTCTCTTGCTTGAATGTCAAACTCGAGAGCATCTTAGCTCCAGCCTTCTGCTGTTATGACAAAGTCTGAAGAACAAAGTGTGAAGATCAAAGAACTGAAGAACATCAGCTGAAGACTTCAAGTACTGAAGACAAGTACTGAAGAATCAAAAGCTGAAGAACTAAAGAACTGAAGACCTTCTACTGAAGCACAAAGTCTGAAGACAAAGACTGAAGACAACAACTGATGATATCTACTGAAGTCATCAGTTGTTATATCATCTGAAGCCAAGTCTGAAGCCCAAGTACTGAAGACTCAGAGTTTGTCACAACAACTGAAGAAGTCTTCTTCAGTTGTTGTGGTGGTTTTTCCTTTTCAGTAGTTTATTTACTTTCAGTAGTTGTACAACAACTGAAGAGCATGTTCTTCAGTTGTTATAGTATCAGTAGTTATAAACGACTGAAGAGTTTGTTCTTCAGTCGTTGTAGGATTTCAGTAGTTTACTTTTGTCAGTACTTAGGAACTTTTGTAAGAAGATGTCAGTTGTTGACATCTTCAGTAGTTTTATGTTTTGACAACTGTAATTTAAATATTCAGTGATGTCAGAAAAGGACATCACCACCATGCTCTTGCCGCCTATATAAGGATGGCAAGCCATACAGTTTTAAATGCCGAAACGTGCGACCAATAGAACATTTATTGCTTCGCAGAACTCTTCTCTCTCTATGTTTATGCTTTAATCGCAATATCTTTTATGTTCTTGCTTTAATTGCTAATTAATGTGCTAAATCCGCTGCAAACATAATCTAATTGATCAACACGAGAGGCTGAGATCCTGTCAAATGGTATCAGAGCAGGTTAATCATTGATCGATCTTACCATTGATCATTTGAAACTGCTCTTTTGATCTCTCAGTTTGATCGAATTAGCAATTTGCAAGAGTTAGTCATAGAGAGTGAGTTTCTGCTGTTTCCGGCCAAAATCTTGAGGTCTTTTGGTGGTTTTGAGTTACGATTGTCGTGTTTAAACTTGTTCTTGACCAAACCCTGAGATGACAACACCAACCAATGATCCTCACAATACTGGTTCCGCAACCAAGCCTCCGATGCTGGTTAGGAACGAGTATAACATATGGCAAAGACGTATGCTGCACCACTTGGCTGTCAACAGTGCTGGTTGTTGGAAGTCAGTGGTGCATGGGCCATACAAGCCTATGGTGAACGTCCCGGAATCTAATGAACAGGTTGCGAAGAAACCTGAACAGTATTCGGACGAAGATCTAAAGCTGTTTGAAATTGATGCTAGAGCCCATGGAATTTTAGCCATGGCCATTCCAAACGAGATATTCAGGGCTCTTGCATCATGAGTCTGCTCATGACCTATGGGTTGCTCTAAAGGAACAATTTGGAGGAACTGATTCGGTCTTAGCAAACAATAGGGAAATCCTTGCCCAACAATATGAGACTTTCTCATATAGAAAGGGTGAGACTCTGACCCAGCAGTTTGAGCGGTTCTCTTGTTTAATCTCTGAGCTGAAGATGGTTAAACAAGAGTACTCCAAAAGCCAGATGAACAACAGGTTCCTCAGGTCATTGCCTGAGAGATGGGACACATATACCATTGTCCTACGCTCTAGTGCTGACCTTGACACTCTATCTCTCACCCACTTCATGGGAAACTACTCACTTTTGAGAGAGAGGTAGAGCAAAAGAGGAAGTTGTCATCTTCTGGCAAACTTGCTGATGACTTTGTCCAAGGTAATGCTGCCTTGATAAGTCATGAGTCAGAATATGCTTCATCAGAAAGTTCTTATGATGAGCATATTGATTTCTCTACAAACTCAGAACAAGCTTTTGTTGGTGTCAGTAGTTCAGGAGGAGGTGGTGACAACTTGTGTTTTCTGATGGAGGATTTGAAGGGCATTCCAGATGATGATCTGGAAGAGATGGATATTTTGAACCAAATGGCAATGATAAATATCCGCTCTCAGAAGTTCTACAAAAGAACTGGTAGGAAATTCCCAGGACTCTCTGGCAAAACCAAAGTTGGTTTGACAAGAGCAAGTTGAGGTGTCACAAGTGCCAAAGGCTTGGACACTTTGCAAGAGAGTGTAGATCATCTGGATCTAACTCATCTGCACCCTTTGTGACTTTTCCCAGCAATAGCTCACAGCACAAAGGGCAACCTTCCTACAGTTCTCCCCATCCATCTCAAGCACAAGCACCACCTGCTTATTTTGTGCCACAGGGTCATATGCCTTATCCTTACCCCTGTTACTACATGCCTCAGCCTGGTCAACCTCAAGCACCCCCGGCTCAACCACCTCATGCTCTTCCAGAGCCTCATTCTTCCCAATCTCATCACCACACACAACCTCAACAACAAAGCTTTTTCACCCCAAATGCTGTTGACTGGAGTAGTCTACCAGAAGAGCTATCTGGTCAGGAACCACTACTCCAAGGTGCTGGTCAACATGGTGGTGATCAACCTTTTGGAAATCTTGCTCTGATGGCCCTTGATTCTGCTGAAGGGTCATCATCCAATGCCTCATCTCAGGTATCCACTGAGGCAAAAGCCAAGCTTTGTTCAGAGTCATGCATAGCAGCATTTGCTTCTATTAGAGAAGCAAATGTAGCTTTAATAGATAAAAATCTTGAGCTTGAGCACACTATTTCCAAAAGAAAAGCTGATTTTGAGGTTGTTCTAAAGATAAAAATGATGAGATTTACAAGCTCAACTGCCAAATCAAAGATAGTAAAGCTAGGGAAGATGTACTTCTAGAGAAGTACAAGGACCTCAAGGAAACTCTTGCAACCACCCAAGTTGAGTGTGATCGATGGGTGCAATCTTGCAAGGGTTTTGAAATGCTTCTTAGCAAGCAAACAGCTTCCAATGTGAAGTTTGGCATTGGTTATAATCACACTGCTCCTCCCACAGATTTCATTTCAAGAGCAGAAGTTGAATCTGATGGGGAGAGCAATAACCAATCCTTCTCATCATGTGACTTACTATCCTCTGAATCAGCATCATCAGAGATAGACTATCACATGACCAAAAGGCTGATCAACTCAGAAGTTGTCACTAGAAGTACTGAAGGTACTGGAGAGCAAGTGACAACATCTGAAGTTCAAACCTCAAATACTGTTAGCACTAAAAAGAAGAAAACTAACAGTAGGAAAGGTTTGAAGACAGCTAAAGAGGATACCAGGAAAGCAGGCACTAGGAAGAAAACTGCTAGTACTGATGACAAACAGCTGAAGAACAAGTCTTCAGCAGTTAAATCCTCTTCAGCTGATGATCAGCATAAGATGAAGAAAAAGCCATGTGAGATATGTGGCTTGTTCAATCATCTTACTGAATGCTGGTACAAAAGGGGTTCCAAACTCAAACAGAAGGAGCAAATTACTGAGAGCATCAATAAAATGAAGAATGAGTTTGAAACCAAGTTTGTACTGGCAACATCCAAGCCTGAAATCCCTAGGCCCAAAGTTAAATCCAAGAAGGTAGGGATTACTCAGGCAACAGCTGAGGTTGCTCAGAAAAAGATGGTACAACATAGAAACTCATCATCAGCAAACTCCAATGTGTCTGAAGAGCTGAAGGCTTTATCACAAAATCAGACACAGTTGGTGATGATGGTTCAGCAGCTAGTGGGAAGAGTCAACCACTTAGATGCTCCTATGTTGAAACCACAGAAAAGGAAGTCCAAGCCAAAGGGTTCCTCTTCTGTACCATCTTCTTCACCTCAAGCTGTCACTCACAACACACCTGTTAGTGCTACACCTGTAGCTGAGAACAGACCCAAAGCCAAGCAGGTTTGGGTCTCCAAGACTAACTAACACATGGTTGTGTTTGCAGGGTTCTTCAACATGCCATAGAAGCATCTGGTATGTAGACAGTGGAGGATCCATGCATATGACTGGAAGCAGCTCCCTTCTTAATGACTACTCTCAAGGAAAGAAGGGATTTGTTTCTTTTGGCAATGATGCAAAGGTTACATCGTCGGAAAAGGCTTTGTTTCCAACGGGGAAATAAGGTTTGATGATGTTAACCATGTGGAGAATCTCAAGTACAACCTCTTGAGTGTCAGTCAAATGTGTGACAAAGGCCATGTTGCCCTTTTCACAAGCCAGAACTGTAGGATTCTGTCATCCAAAGTTCTGAGTTTGATTGACAAGGCATTGGATGAACACACTCTCTGAAGGCCAACAGGACAGGAAGAGTGTATGCCTTAGATCTTTCAAAAAGATGGATCTAAAAGGCCATCCTTGCCTATTCTCCAAGGCATCTCCTCAAGAGTCTACACTTTGGCATAGAAGGCTGGGTCATGTTAATTTCAAGAACATGAATCAGCTTATAAGCCATGGTTTAGTAAGAGGATTGCCTCTGAAGGAGTTCAAGTGTGAAGATGACTGCACTGCTTGCTTGAAAGGAAAACAACACAAAGTTTCATTCCCTTCAATAGAAGAACCTAAGTCCACTGCCTGCTTACAACTTCTGCACATGGATCTCTTTGGTCCTGTCAGAGTAATGAGCATGGCAAAGAAGAAATACTGCCTGGTAATTGTGATGATTACTCCAGGTTTGTATGGACTTTCTTCTTGCACTCCAAGGATGAAGCAGCAAAGACAATAATGAACTTTGTGTTACAAGTAGAAAAGCAGTATTCCCTACAGGTCAAGTGTGTGAGGAGTGACAATGGAACAGAATTTAGAAACCACACACTTGATGACTTCTACCTGTCCAAGGGAATTAGAAGGCAGTTTAGCATTCCAAGAACTCCTGAACAGAATGGAGTGGTGGAGAGAAAGAACAGGACCCTCATTGAAGCAGCAAGGTCAATGTTGGCTGACTCAGGGCTGCCACTGACCTTTTGGGCTGAAGCTGTCAATACAGCTTGCTATGTACAGAATAGAGCCTTAGTAAATAAGAGGTTGATGAAGACTCCCTATGAAGTTCTTCATCATTTGGCCCCTCTTATTTCATTCTTTAGAGCCTTTGGGTGTCCTTGTTTCATTCTCAACACTAGCAACCCACTCCATAAGTTTGCTAGTAAGGTGGATGCAGGGTACTTTGTTGGTTATTCATCAACTTGCAAAGCATACAGAGTCTTCAACTGTAGAACCAAAGGGGTTGAAGAAACTTTGCATGTTAAGTTCAATGAATCTCCAAAGGACAAGATTCCACAAAACCCTGTGGAGCTGTTTGATCTGGACATACTGCAATATGTTCCTTATCAACCTCCATCTGTTGAGCCTGTCAACAGATCTCCACCTGGTGGTACTGAGATGATGAAGTCAGTACTCACCTCTTCAGTTCAGTGACAACCTGCCTAATTCCACTGAACCTGATGCTCCTGTAGCCTCAGCAGCTCCATCCACTACAAATGCTGATGAGATTTCTGCTTGCTCTACTTCATTTGAGCTGCCATCCTCTACATGGTTTCAGGAATCTCCATCACCATCTGTTGCTGCTGATGGGTCTACAAACACTTGCACAGATATCATAGTTTATCAAGAGCTCAAGAATCACCCCACTTCACAAATCATTGGTGATATTCATGCTGGAGTTTCAACCAGGAATCAATTGTCCAACTTCTGCTTCTATGCTCTCTTCATCAGTCAGCAAGAACCAAAGAACTATCATATTGCTTTAAGAGACAATGGATGGGTGGAAGCTATGCAGCTTGAGCTACTTCAATTCAAGAAACAGCAAGTGTGGGAGCTTGTTCCATTACCCAAAGGTAAGTGTGCTATAGGCACCAAGTGGGTATTCAGGAACAAAACAGATGAGAAGGGCCAAATTGTCAAGAACAAGGCCAGACTGGTTGTTCAAGGGTTTGCACAGGAGGAAGGAATCGATTATGATGAGACCTTTGCACCTGTGGCCAGACTAGAAGCAATTAGACTGTTCTTAGCTTATGCTGCCTTTCACAGTCTTAAGGTTTATCAAATGGATGTCAAAAGTGCCTTCCTATATGGAAAATAAAAGAAGAGGTTTATGTGTGTCAACCACCAGGCTTTGAGGACAATAAACATCCTGATTGGGTGTACAAGCTTGATAAGGCTCTTTATGGGCTGAAGCAAGCACCTAGAGCCTGGTATGAGACACTTTCAACCTTTCTTCTAGAAATAAGTTCACTAGAGGCACCATTGATAAAACCTTATTCATCAAGACTGTGGGACAACATAAGCTCCTTGTTCAGATTTATGTTGATGATATCATCTTTGCATCCTCTGATCCAAAGTTGTGTGATGAATTTACAAAGCTTATGAAGCTAAGATTTGAAATGAGTGCTATGGGAGAATTACAGTACTTTCTGGGCTTGCAAATCAAACAACTGGATGATGGAATCTTCATCCATCAGTCCAAGTATACCAAAGAGTTGTTGAATAAGTTTGATTTACAATCCTGTAAGCCCTGTTCTACTCCCATGAGCAGCATCACACAACTAGATGTTGATCAGAAAGGTAAAGCGGTTGATGAAACCCTTTACAGATGTATGATTGGGTCCTTGATGTACCTTACAGCTTCTAGACCAGACATCATGTTTTCAACATGTGCTTGTGCTAGATTTCAGGCTGCACCTAAAGAATCCCATTTGATTGCAGTCAAAAGGATCTTTAGATATCTGCAAGGTACCCAATCACTAGGACTTTGGTATTCAGCTGGGCATTCATGCAAATTAGTTGCTTTCTCTGATAGTGACTATGCAGGATGCAAAGTCACCAGAAAATCCACTTCTGGTGGTTGCCAATTCCTAGGCAATTGTTTAGTTTCTTGGCAGAGTAAGAAACAAACATCAATTGCTACATCCACTGCTGAAGCTGAGTATATTGCTGCTGCAAGTTGTACCTCTCAAATACTCTGGCTTCAGAACCAACTTCTGGATTATGGCATTACTGAGACTAAGACTCCATTATTAATGGATAGTGCTTCAGCTCTTTGTATTGTTAAAATCCAGTCCAGCACTCTAGGACCAAGCATATTGAGATCAGACATCATTTATCAGGGATTGCTATGAGAAAGGTCTGATTGATCCTAAGTTTGTGCCTAGTGCTGATGAGCTTGCAGACATTTTACTAAGCCTTTAGATAGTGCCACATTCCAAAATTTGGTACTAAGGCTTGGTATGCTGCAGCTTGAATGATTTGACCTATGCTGGTACTATTAGTTCACAACTACTGAAAAGCAAAGGTCAAATATAAGTACTGATGAGTAATTTAGTCTTCAGCTCTTCCCAACTACTGAAGACTAAACTGACTCAAAGTACTGATGTACATTATTTATTGAAAAACAACTGATGTAGTGAAGTGGATTACAACTACTGATGTATGATTTTCAATAAATAAGTACTGAAGAACAAATTTTGCTCACAAGTACTGATGTGTAATCTTACACAAATACTGAAGACAAAATTTGTTCACCAGCTCTGAAGAATTTCAACAGCACTTGTGAACATCTGATCACAAGAGCTGAAGGCATATTCCCAAGAGCTGAAGGGTCAATGAAACATCTGAAAGTCAGCCAAAGAGCTGATGAGTAAATGTAGAGGCTAGTATGAAACAACTGATTTGACGGAAACAGCTGATGAGTAATTTCTCATCAGCTGATAACAACAGCTGATGTTTCATACACAAAAACTGAAGGACAAAACCATGTCTTCAGTAGTTCACAACTACTGACATCAGTAGTTCACAACTACTGAAGGCTAACACCAAGTCTTCAGTTGTGTTACAACGTCTGAAGAAGAATACTAGGTCATCAGTAGTTCATAACTACTGAAGACTGACAGTAACTCTTCAGACGTTCCCAACATCTGAAGGGCAAAACCAAGGTCTCAGTAGTTTCAACTACTGAAGGCTAACACCAAGTCCTCAGATGTTACAACCACTGAAGGTTAAAACCACATCATCAGTTGTTACAACAACTGATAACTAACACCAAAACCTTCAGTAGTTTTCTTTCAACCTTTGCCCTACCCTATAAATACCCCACCTTCAGAGCATTTACTCCTCACTTGACCTAATCCTTACAAACCTCTGAAATTCCCATACACCATTAATGGCGAACATGCAACTGAAACCTCGACACAACTGTGTCGCCCACCTTACAAAATCGCCATTATGGCCCAAATTTCACCAAGCCGTTGATCTTATGCATGACTCACCATACAAAACGGCTTTTCTCTTGAACCCCACACTATACACACGACTCCTTGACGGAGTTTTGGACCAATGTCACCGTCCAAACGGAGAGCAGAATGCCGAGGTCTCCCTCCGGTCCTCCGTCAACGGCAAACCGTGGTTATCACTCCAGCTGCTCTACGCCAAACCCTAGAGCTGGATGATGCCACTCACCCAACTTCCTACCCCAAAGGTACCCTGGATCTTTCATTCACATCCCATGACTATCAGGGTAACCTCTCCGCCTCCACCTTGTTGAAGAAACACTTTCCTGATCCTCAACGCTTGATCTTCCACATGGTGAATGTATGTCTGGCTCCCAAGACCTCTTCGTGGGACCAGATGTCCACAAGGTGGCAGCAGGTATTGTATTCTATCCTTGAGAAACAACCTTTAAATTTTACTGATCTTTTATTTTTGGAACTCAAGGACATGGCCACAAAACCTTTTTCTAACCGTTGGAACTTATATCCACGGTTCATAATGGCCATGATCGAATACCAGCTTCAGGCTGAGGGACTAGTTGGCACTGGGGTCCCTGCCATGGCTGTTCAAGCTGAGGTATACTCCAGGCACAACACTGACCCCACACTCAAACAGGCTGGCCGGCTGCGAAAACCCACGCAGCTGGAACCCACAGCCTCCACCTCCAAATCCAAAGTCCCCACCAAGCCAAAAGCCAAAAAGAAGCCAACCAAGGCTACTCAGGGAGATGAGTCCCCTGAGGATGCCCCTGCCACACAAAGGCAGGATGTGCCTGCTGGTTCGATTCTCCCAGCAGGTACCACGACTCCACCCACCACAACCGCACAGGCTTCCTCTCAACAGGAGCCTGATGCAACCAATTTTGGGGCAACCACATTACTGGGGTCTTCCTCACTTGAGGAGGCTGCCATTGAAGAGCACAGTCCTCCCCATGTGCATACTGCTTCTAGCCCACAACAGAGGAGACCGCCCCACTAAGCCCAACATTGGTTATAGCCAAAGTGCTGACTGATCTGAGCACTCCACCCTCTCCCCAGAAACCTATTACCACTGGGGAGACTCCAACCGAAGAGGGGGGGGCACAAGTGCTGATCAGAGCCCACAACACAGAGAATCAGTTCACTCTCCCAGTGTGGCTAGGGAGAGAGAACAATCTGGTGAGGCTGCCACTTCCCCTGCATCAACATCTGAGCAGGGTGAAGCTGGTAACATCTCTAAGACCTCATCAGAGGCAATGGCCGATGATGGATCCAATCCGGAGGCCAGAAGTCCCCAGTACCAAGAACAAGGGGCACATGTCTTTACTGAGCCACACTCAGGTCATGTTCATCCTGACAATGTCAGGAGGTCAGGTGATTCAGCTCATGCTGATGATGACCTGAGCTTCTTCTACGATGTAGTTGCTCAAAACACTATCCTTGAGGATGAGATAAGCAGACTCAAAGAGCTGCTTGCTCAGATGACTCAGGATAGAAGTCCATCTGCCACCACTACCCCACAGATGGCACCTTCACCTGAAGGTCTCACAGACACTGAGCCACTCCCACAAACTCAGCCACCAGCCCCTGCTTCTGGCACTAGCTCTCAGGGACAGAACCCCCCTGAGCAGCTGGATGCTATCCTCCAGAAATCCCTGCCTCTCATCACACCAATCCTTAAAGATATAGTTATTCAAACCCTTGATGAGAGGCTTCCCACATATATACAACCCATGGTGGAGGTTGCCATACATAAGGCTCTTGCTGATAGTCAAACCCCAACCAATGCAACCAAAAAGGGGGAGACATCAGTGCAAGACAAGAGGAAGAGGGGAGAGGAGGAGAAAGAGGCAGAGAAAGAGGTGGTGGTAGAGAGGGAGTTGGCTGAGGAGAGTAGTAGGGTGAGGGAGAAGGGGAAGAGGAAAGTGAGGGAGGTAGAGCATATAGAAGTGGCTGAAATCCAAAAGGATTTCAGTATCACTGATAAGAATAAGGGAGAGGGAAAGAAGGTGGCTGATCCTGATCTAGCCCCTTGTCAAGGAGGCTGATGCTGAACATAACGTTCAATGAACAAAGTCATTGAACAGCTGTTCAGGCAAGGCTTTGACAAGGACACTGCCTTGCTAGATCAAGAGATCAGGAATATGGAGAGGAGAGAGATTGAGTACCGATGGACTACTCATAGCCAAGAGGAAAGACAAAAACTTGAGGCTATGAGTAGGTTCACTTCGAAGTACCTGGGCAGACCAGTCCTTGATGTTAAGGCATGGACCAGGGACAGACTCTTGGCAATAACCACCAAGATCTGTTCGGCTGGTGATTTTACCAAGGGACTGGTCGCTGAGGCCCTATCTGAAGCCGGTGCTGGGAACAGGACACTGCTAGTAAAGCTAACCAAACCAGCTCTTATCTCTAGGCTGCTAGCAGTGCCTGCCAACACTCCCACACCAACAACCAACCACAACCCACAAAACCAACTCCTTTACCACCAAAACCCGCAGCCAATGATCCACCCTTGAAGAAGAAGAGAAGGGTGCTGAGGCTGCAAGATGAAGAAGAGGATGATGAGGAGGATAGCCTGCCACTCTCAGCAGTTATACCTCTACCCAAAGCCAAACCACAAACCATCAATCCCACCTCACAGCAGACACTGTGAAGGTTAAGTTAGAAGAGGAGGAGCAGCAGAAAAACATGATGAGGAAATGCTGAAAAGCATTGACAAATGTTATACTGCTACCACCTCTATAATAAATATGCAGAGAGAAGCTCTGAGATTATTCACCTAAACAAACTTTTCAATATGAAAAGGATAAGGTGAGAACTTGGCCTGACCCAAGGGTGGCTTACAGGATAGTCAAGAAGGACATGCCTGTGAGGTACAAGAGCCAAACTAAAGAGAAAGTCGAGATGAAGAGATCTCTGTGGCTCTTGTAATACCACCCTGGGAAATAGTAGAGAATTCGAGAAAGCTTATAGAGCCGGCCAATCACCCTTTTCAATGCTAGATAATAGGGTGGTTAGGAAGGGTCTGGTCTATAAGAAGCTTGAGAATTTCCATAGGAATGAGCTCAATTGTTGTTGGAGGGTAAACACCTGATGATTTGCATATAGGCAAATCACAACACTTGAGCTCAAAAATGGAAGACAGGTCAAGTTCATCTCAGAGCTGTACGGTCGGAGGGATTGTTCGAAGGTGAGCCTGAAGACCTGTCCAAAGAAGAACAATTGATCTTTCTTCAGGCTTACTGTAGAGAATCCTACCGGCTTGTACGCGGAGGTAGATCTCATGGATGGGGCAACAGCTCTGTGTCCAATTCCCCAAGACAGAGCTCCATCCATACTTAGCCAAACAAACACTTGAGACTATCTCTCTGGCCAGTGCTTATCTGGGTCAACTTCTAATCTGATCTAGAAGGAAATAGACCAATCTTTATGCCATCAATAAGTGGGACATCCAATAATTAGAGGTTTTGGCTGCATTGGTTCAGGGGGAGTTTGTTGGACCAAAAGAACCAATGAGCCAAGATCAGGAAAACCTCTAAGTCCCACATGCCACTACTACAACTGCTGAAGACTCCCATCAGTCACAATGTTCTCTTGCTTGAATGTCAGACTCGAGAACATCTGAAGACTCTCATCAGCTATTGTGTTCTCTTGCTGAATGTCAAACTCGAGAGCATCTTAGCTCCAGCCTTCTGCTGTTATGACAAAGTCTGAAGAACAAAAAGTGTGAAGATCAAAGAACTGAAGACATCAGCTGAAGACTTCAAGTACTGAAGACAAGTACTGAAGAATCAAAAGCTGAAGAACTAAAGAACTGAAGACCTCTACTGAAGCACAAAGTCTGAAGCAAAGACTGAAGACAACAACTGATGATATCTACTGAAGTCATCAGTTGTTATATCATCTGAAGCCAAGTCTGAAGCCCAAATACTGAAGACTCAGAGTTTGTCACAACAACTGAAGAAGTCTTCTTCAGTTGTTGTGGTGGTTTTTCCTTTTCAGTAGTTTATTACTTTCAGTAGTTGTACAACAACTGAAGAGCATGTTCTTCAGTTGTTATAGTATCAGTAGTTATAACGACTGAAGAGTTTGTTCTTCAGTCGTTGTAGGATTTCAGTAGTTTACTTTGTCAGTACTTAGGAACTTTTGTAAGAAGATGTCAGTTGTTGACATCTTCAGTATTTTATGTTTTGACAACTGTAATTTAAATATTCAGTGATGTCAGAAAAAGGACATCACCACCATGCTCTTGCCGCCTATATAAGGATGGCAAGCCATACAGTTTAAATGCCGAAATGTGCGACCAATAGAACATTTATTGCTTCGCAGAACTCTTCTCTCTCTATGTTTATGCTTTAATCGCAATATCTTTTATGTTCTTGCTTTAATTGCTAATTAATGTGCTAAATCCGCTGCAAACATAATCTAATTGATCAACACGAGAGGCTGAGATCCTGTCAATTCAGTTCACATTGTCAATTTCTGTATTGGTGTATCCAAGAATGGAAGTGAATATAAACGAAGAATTTGAAAACGAAGGTGGGATATTGGCTCTGGAGCAGAAGATTGATTGCCTATGGATGAAGAAGCTGGTAGGCTCAAGATATGTACAGAGAAAAGGTAACCTATTGCACTTTCTCTTGTTCATTGTATTTTGTTGTTTGTTTGTTTTAGGAATTAATCTGGTCTTTGATTGGCATTTTTGTAATCAGCAGGTTGATTAGGGGTTAAACTAACTGTTCAATCATAATATTTCTCAGATTTATGTGTAATTTCTTGGAATTAATGTTTAAACTCAATAACTTTGAGCTTGATACAATTGTTAAACTGAATGTTTGTTGATTAAGAATTATTTAATATGCTGGTAGTTTTACTTGATTAAGAAAAGTCAATTGTGTGTTAAAAGCTCTTCAAGAATGATGAAATAGGGGAATCATGAGGAATCATATCAAAATCATCTTCATACTTTTGTGTAGGATGCAATGGTAAATAGGCAATTTTAGTGTAAAAAGGAGCATTGTAGGAACCATTTTGATTCTTGTAGGGGTTCCCATAATGGAGATTGTTGCAATTTTGGCAAACACTTTATGATTATGGTTTTCCTTGTAGATTTTAATTGGCTGCCTTTGGAATGTAGGTTTATTAGGTAATAAACAAAAGGTTACCAAATTTTGACTTGATTTGTTTTGGCTAATGTAGTTATAATGTTTTAAACTTTTGATGACATACTATTGTTTCATGCAGAAATCCTCCGTTATATTGCTTCTTCTTCTTGCATTTCAAAGTCTCGGAGTTGTATACGGAGATCTGGGAACTTCTCCCTTATATGTATTCTACAATACATTTCCAAAAGGAATCGATGATCCGGAGGATGTTGTTGGGGCACTTTCCTTAATCATATATTCTCTTACTCTTGTTCCGCTAATTAAATATGTTTTTATTCTTTGCCGTGCAAATGACAATGGTCAAGGTAAATCCATTTCCATATGTTCAACTACTATTGTTTTTATTAATAAGTATTATTCTATATATTATAAATGTATTATTTTTCATATTAGGATTAGTTATTTAGATAGAAGAGGACTATATTTAGGAAAATCTATGTAAATATGATTAGCAGTAGGTGAATTACATTATGATTAGGGGTTGTAGGTTAATTACATTGATTTATTAGAAACATAAAGAAATGAATTTTGCATCATCGGGGCCATCTCTTGTACTTCTGTCAACCTACTTGTTTGTTATTAACGGTTTTTGTTCCATGTGATTGCAGGCCCACAACTTAAAACCCAAGCTTAACCAAAGACCGCATCAGCCCATTCATATTCATGTATTAAAGCCAATGATGAAGTAGTCAAAAATCTCAAAGCTGCTGACATAGAGCTCCATTCAGGTTTATATCGTTTGTTGCTAGATACGCGAGAGGGGCCGACTTGGTTCAGAAGTAAGCTATATAGTTTCAAACTATAAACCAACCATAATAATGATAGTTATATATGATTATAACAAACTAAATAGTAGGATTGTGAAAACTTTTGGTACTAGATGAGAGATATAGAATGGGGAATTATAGCCATATATCAAGAGCGTGAGGATTGGATAAACTACAGTGGATACCATTTTATTTCTTTGCTAGGATACATTGATTGTTTAGATGGGATTGTGCAGTGATTATCATTTATCAACAATCATCATTAAAATATTGATATTTTAGTAAAAATTTTCATTTTCTTGATTATGTTATGTTTTTCCCAAATTATTTACTGGCAACAAATGATTTGATGAAGAGCGACAATAGAAAAAAACAAGAAATAGAGATTATACTGAGTTAGGAAGATAATTTGACTATTAACGTTTCTTGAAGTCTTTTAATTTTGACCCTAAGTTTATTAAAATCGTGTATTTAAATTTTAAACAGGAAACATAAGACATGAACACTTCATCAAGAGCTCACTTCTGCAAATCTTAGAATAAACGTAATTATATGAAAGGTAACTAAATTAAAAGTACTACTTCCCCATTTGATTTTGATTAAATTTATTTTTTTTAGTTCAATTAAACTTTCTTGAAATAATTACAGGTAAACATTCAAGAAATATTAGATGATTATCATCCACATATTACCATGTTTGTCTCTCCAACACCACAACATTAAACACTAATTGGTGGTTGATCCCAACAATAAAAAAACGGGTGGTAGTGTCGTGCTTCGATAAGAGTAACGATGGTAGGAGATATGGTTTGTTCTAACAGATTGTAGCAACAGCCTCTAGAAAGAGGATTAAAGAGAACAAGAACGCTTTGTTGGGGAAGAAAGTATCAAGAGGGTGTAAATGATGGTGATTTTGACTTTTGTTGGTCACCATAAGGGTGTTTGGTAATTGACTAAATGTGTCTATCAGAATTTAACTTGTTAGAGTTTTTATTCCTTATTCATGGGAGATTATGTTGATCGTGGTTATTACTCGGTAGAAATAGTAAGTGTGAGTGTTACACTGTGATATGAACTCAATGTGTCTATCAGAATTGAACTTGTAAGTGTTTTAAATTGCTTCTATTTCTATGCAATTCTTGTCATAATATTAGCTCTTGGTAGCCCGTAATGTGTGTTATCCATGAACGATTACTATTCTAAGTTGAAACAATTACCATCCGCATGTATACTTTTTCACATGTTACTAACTCAAGTTATAACAAATTAAGGGTTCTATGATAACTATTTGTTAGGAATAATTTAAACGTATATAACAATAGCCATAGTGGTATTGTGTTATGCAAATCATTTAACTTTATGGATTTTATGATAAATGCTTAAGAAAATGAGTATAAGTTCTCAACTTTTTAATATATTTGACTTATTTCTAACTCAATTATATGTTTGACTAAATGTTAGTCGTCTAATATACTCTTCAATAATCAAGTGATTTTTTATTTTTAAATTGCTATGTCAAATATTTTATTATTCGTATGTATGTTATTATTTTGTTGAGATCCGTAAGGCTCATGGCATAGATAAACCACATCAATATATCACATCAATATATCACGGAAGGATTGACAAACTTATTGATTATGAGTACCGCATATAATTAGCCGTCACAGCCGCCGCATCGCGCGGGTTTCCTACTAGTATATATACATATATATGTATATATGTATATACATATATACATATATACATATATAGATATATATATGTATATACATATATACATACATACATACATATATATGTATGTATATATATGTATGTATATATATGTATATATATATATATATATATATCTATATATATATATATATATATATATATATGACTTTCTACATGAATTGATTTTTGCAAGCACGTTATTATATATATTTTAATTATCAAGTTGTATGTATATATTTTTAAGCATAAATTACAACCATCTAACCTTTAGTTTTCTATTCTAAACCAACTAATTTTATATTTAATACAATTTAACCCTTGTAATTTTTTACTTTTAACTTTGGTCACCTATGATTTTAAATTTTTTTAAAATTTTCATTTTACTTTTCGTTCTAAATTTTAAAGTTAGCACGTTATAAGGTCGTATGTGATTCAACGTTATTACGCCTATTTTTTTCTCGTTTAACGGCCCGTTGCAACTGCATGTATTAGATTGACTTATTGTTATTTTTAATGTTTTATGTTTAACGTGCGTGGTTTTAACGTTTTTACATCTAATTTTTGTTTGACTTTATTTTTATTTCTTTTTTAATACGAGATTTTTCGATTTTGATGGTCGCTGATAGAGATGTGATATCATGTTACTTGATACGTTTTACGCCCTCGTCGCAACGCGATGGGCTTAATATTAGTGTATACTAGTTATCAACTTTAGTGTGCATTATAAGTTGTATTATATGCTTTAATTGGTTGCACCCACTTTTTTTACTTTTATTTTTTTTGACTTTTATATTTTAACCCACTACTTTTACATCTTTATAATTTAGCGCAACATTTTTGTTTTTCAACTTTGGTCTCATATTCTTTCATATTTTATAATTTTTTTCAATTTACGTCTCGGTCTAAATTTTATCAGTTTTCACGCCGCAACGTGCATGTATGGTTTAACGTTTTTACATTTTTTTTTATTAGTGGCCCCGTTGTAGCGCGTTGGTTATAGATCAACTTATTTATTGTTTTATATGTTTTACGTTTTGCCTGCGTGGTAAAACGTTGTTATGTATACTTTTTGTTTGGTTTTATTATTTTTTGTATTTTATGTATTTTTAATACGAGTTTTTTTTATGTATTGTGATCATTAACGATTGTGTACCATTGATGCTAATTGACACAGTATTACGCCCCTGTTGCAATACGAGGGCATAAACCTAGTTTTCATTAATTTCAGTTGTTGTGACGAACAATCAAATGAATAAAATATATTGGTGACTCCTCATATCCAACCTAACCCGTATTTTACATTTACTATAAAATGCCATGTCTATTAGACCTTCTATAATGGACGGTTTCTCGTTGCACTAACGTTGTTGGCATGAATTACACGTGATAAGTAAAGATCATATACAACTAATGATCTTAGCCTACTGGTTAAGATGAGGTACCCATAACATGTAAATAAAAAAGAGGTTATGGGTTCAAGCCTCACTTTGAGCAAAAAAAGCTCAGAGTTGAGCCAGTGGGGTTTTCTTAGCAATGAGTTTTCTCCTGAGGGGGTTGGGGGTGCGGTCCCGGCTGGGAAACAGATAGGATGAGCCCGATTAAGATAACACATATCATCTGAAACAATGTCGTACATTGTCGTTAAAAAAAATAAAGATTCTATATGACAAGAGAGAGGCAAGCAAAAGTCCGACAAAGTCTACCCATTGTCCTCCCTAGATCGATGTCCTCAAAAGTTAAATCCTTACGAATAGAAATGGATTATCTAGTGAAGTTTAATATATTATAGCTTTATACGAAAAAAACATATAACCCAATAATATTAAGATGTTAGTGGTTTTCCTTTCAAATGATGAAGATGCAAGTATCATCGTGACATAAAAATGTATATTTAGAAGTAGAATAGTAGATGTATGTTTTTATTAAGAAAAATAGATTAACGCCTTATAGCTAAACGAGTAGATCACTAGATTCCAATATCCATGACCATAATTAAAGGCAGGATGCGGGCGTTAATTAATGTCATTATTCCTTAAAACATCTAGCATAAGTTTTTTATTTAGTTGTTGATAGACGTATTATCATTTTCACATTTGATCCCCTCAAAAGTCAACCTACAATGATGTTAACGCTTTTTTCTTGTTTGAATAAATGTATAAGGATATCAATATTCAAAATTTGCTTATAAGATTTAATTAATCCAGATCAACATCAAATACGTATTTAGTTCTTTTTTAATGTAAAATCTAATAAAATAATACAAGATGACAAATATTTTCTTAGTTTGTTGGGGGATTAACAATAGTATTCTAAATATTTCATTAAATTTACTTGTATTTTAATTGTCAAAGTCACTTGACATTTATAATTGTTTCAATCTTATTTAATTTTGTATACTAACAATTATGAGACGTTATCAATTACTAACTTTTTTTCTCACTATAATCTATTGCTTGAAGTTAACTAGAAAAAACTAGTTAGAAATAGCAAAGATTCATATATGTTTCATTTGTATCGTTTAATTTTAAAAAATGTCAGCAATTACAAAAAGTATTATATGTGATTGGAACATTTAGTGAAAGTTGAGCGAATAGAATGTGTGAGAGTGAAATTAATTATTACATATCATTGTCTTATTTGGCTACCAGTTAAGGATAAAAATAATCATTACTTTATGTTATTTATTAGGTATAAAAAATGAAAAATAACATATAAGAGTAGTTAAGGTGGTGATGGGGTGGTGGTGACTAGAAGGGGTTTCCGGTGGCAGTGGTGGCCGGTGGCGGTTCCCGATCGTGGTTGCGGCCGATGTTGATGTTGTCAGCGGCCGTGGCGGCCGGTGGCGGTGGTGGCCGGTGGTGGATTCTGGTGGCGATGGTTGTCGGCGGCCGTGGTGTTGGCGGCGGAAGCGGCCGGTGGTTGACGGCGGTGGCGGATGAGTGAGTGATATAGGTGATTAATAATGAAAAAAGAGATGACATAGAAAAAAAGAAAGAAAGAGAGGTGATGGAATAAATTTAAGAGAATGCAATCATCTATTTAATGATTTATTTAATTAAATTTATCAATTAAACATGTATTTTTTATTCATCCTTAATGGTTGATTTTATTTCACCCGTTATTCCTACGTACCAAACACTAAGGGGCTGTTTGACAGTATCTGAATGATTAAGTGCTGAACCAATAAGAGGTCTGAACCATTAAGTGCTGAACCATTAAGAGGTCTGAACCATTAAGAGCTAGTGTATTGCTTAACTATTCAAAGACAAATGTCTGATCAATTTAGATAAGAGGTCTTAACCATTCAGCATTAGATCTCTTAACATTCAGCATTAGTATAATGCTTAATCATTCAGAGGCAAATGTCTTAACCATTCAGACATTTGATCGCGAAACAAACAGTCTAAACCATTAAGTGCTGAACCATTCAGCATCTGAACCATTAAAAGGCTGATTAAGAGGCTGCCAAACAGCCCTAACTTAGTGCCATACTTAGGATTTCTTATTATGGGTGAAGTATTCCCAATTAAGTAATTAATAATTAACTAATTGTACTTTACAACACAGAAAATCTAACAAAAAATATATCATATTAACTCGTTTTTCTGCAAGATTCTGATAATCATTTTTCTGCAAGATTCTGTTAATCATTTTCTAAACTCAAAACTTCGAACATATACATTTTCACCCCAACCTTACCAATTATATTCGAACATTATTCGCTTACCAATATATTTTATAACCATAGGTATTGGAGACGTATAAAACCTTTTTTTATCCCCGCAAACTTTAAACATTTAGCTGTACGTAATATGTAGATCAAAAGTCAAGAAAGATAATTAACGACATTGAGGATTCAGGAAAATTTAACGATCTTATGAAAGAAAAATTTCAATTGTGTAGAACATTTTCAATCTCTAAGCATTATTTTTTACATATTTCTGAGAACATTTTCTCTGCGCGTTCACAAATGATTTAAAGTTTTTACAAAATTGACTTGTTTTAGTTATGAACTGATATTGAAAGACTTGATAGTTATATCTAAGATCTGTTTTTCAAGTTCTCTTGATTCATTGAGAATACTTTTTGTTATTGACTTTTGGTTATTGTGTGGAATACAAACTAAATATAGTAAAGTAAAATTGTTTAATGTTGATTAATTGCATTTGTTTAATTGTGTACTAAATTTCATAAAAGTATGAAATATTAAAGCATATGAATAATATCGAATTTCAGCCGAAAAGTGCTTCTTGTTAAACCTGAATTGTTGAAGCCGAAGGATACTCAACTACTCAAGTAGTACTCAAACTACTCAATAGTCAACACTCAACGGTCAATACTGAAATTCAGGCCCAAACATAAATTTGTGTGCATAAGCTTAGGCCCAAGTGCCCAACAACTAACTTTAATTGTAAATTTGATCTGGCCCAACATTAGCTTCGTTCCTGGGCCAAGCTGCAATAATGAGCCTGGATCACCCTTTACTATAACTTTTTGTTTGGGCCTGAGTTTCAGTATTGATACAATGATACCGGATTTTAACAATGAAAGTTGAAACATAGGTGAAAAAATAAACCGGGTTTGGAACCAACACCATATATTTAACTCAAACAAAACCGATGTAAGAACCGGTTTGGACTTAAACCGAACCATAGGGTTGAATCGGTTTGTACCGTCTTCGTTGAAACCAGAGAAACGGATAAAACTTGGTTTCAAACCAAACCGATCATATTCCTCAACAGCTTGTTGAAGACCGAACTGGTTTGAGGCTTTGAGCCAAAACCTAATGCAGATCAGGTTTGATTGAACCGAACCAATTTGTACCAGAAACCAGTTTGCGCACATATAAACATTTATTGGTCCACTTGTCCGTTTAGTTTTCTCGAAAACTAGGTTTCTGTGTTGAAACCATTTGGTCCTATCTGGTTTTTACCCGAGGCACCCTCCCGGTTAAGCATGAGATAGAAGATGCACCAAATTAAAAGTAAATTGTCAAATTAAGTATTCTTTTTTACTTATAAATCATCTTTTTTATATTTATGAAATTTTATTTTTTTCACCGTCGTTACCTTCCGACTCAACCAATTTAAGATGACAATGGGTCGTATTTGTGACAAGTTTTGATATTCTCAATCTTATTTTTTTTATCATAAATCATTTCTGACATCAAGTCTCATACCCATCGGTACCTAGTTACTCATTAGCCATAAGCCATCGGTTTTACGAGTTTTCTCCATGGGCCTAGGAATCCTTGTTTATTGTTCTAGGACCTTTACAATTCCCATTACCGAAGTTTCAATCCGAGACTCTTGCCAAATACCAATTCGAAAAATGATAAACTATAACTTTATCAATTTCTGTTTTTAATTTCTGTTTTAATGAGTTTAACAAGTTTAAAATATCTTATCTATGACATACATAGCATTATTACCTAAAAAGCCTAGAATATAATGTATTAGTGTGGGTAAACATATGGATATTGTAGGTTTCCTAGTAGTTAAGGTGTTGGATTGTCTATTTAAATAGTGCTAACCACTCTCATATTTACTGCTACCAAAAACTAGTTTAATAAAATTTAATTTTTAATAAAACAATGCAATGCTTCATGAAAATATGTACACATGATACGTACTTAGGACGGCTTAACATAATATTATTATAAGAACAAACATGCATGATAACTATAAGGAATAAGGAATCGTTATATTTCTATTTTCTAGCCATTAAGATCTTAGAAACATCCACACAACGCAAAATTACCTTAGACCAAGCGTAGTAGACTATGACAGAGGTTTTGTGAGCCCTATCACGGTCCTTCGCCCCCTAACATGGTGTAATGGTGCATATCATGATGGTGGTCACGCCACGACCAAAGAGGAGAGAGAGTGTGATTTCTGGGTTTTTTATTTCTTAACCAATCATAATAACATCACATCAACTTTAATAATTACAAACTCAATCACTATCAGATACCACTATCACCATTGTTCAATATCACACACTACCTAACATGGTGTAATGGTGCATAACATGATGGTGGTCACGCCACGACCAAAGAGGAGAGAGAGTGTGATTTTCTGGTTTTTTATTTCTTAACCAATCATAATAACATCACATCAACTTTAATAATTACAAACTCAATCACTATCAGACGCCACTATCACCATTATTCAATATCACACACTACCTATATGACAGCCTACATAACGGCATTTATTTCACTATCACACTCATATCATACCACTTCACTACTAACAGTCTTCAACGTTATTCAAACCACAACAATGATGACATTCAATGTAGAGACGGACAAGCCAAAACATCAACCCACACCTCGTTTACACGTTGAGTGAGATGTGATGACGAGTTGTACTGTGCAATCGAATAGGAGCCGCTTTTATCTTCAGAAACCAAAACACTTTTTCCATTATAAACAAAAGATTTGGTCAAGGTGAGCGCAAGAGACGATCTCTCTCTATAGATGTTATCATCTTGAGCAAAACCCGAAAATGTTCCAACCGCCATGCAATGAGATTTCCAATTGGAAATATGTATATTCAGTCTAGGGGATGACATTGGAGGCTTTGATGGGAGATACATGCTCACCATAGAGTCTGAACTATTGGGAGTTGATGTGATGGTAGTAAGGATAGGAGATGTGATGTTGAATTTGGTTTTATGTTCATTTGCACCATGAATGTACTGATACAACCTGAGACCAACCAAAAGTGTAAGACTTCAGTTATTGCCACATGTTTCGGTTTTTAGATTTTCATAGTTGTTTGGATTTAATACTAAATGGATCGGTTAATTTGGTTATAAAATGATATTTCTGTTAATTTGGTTAGCCCTATTGGTTATTAAAATGATATTTTTGTTAATTTGGTTAGCTCTATTGGTTATCTCGAATAACCAATATGACTAACTTATCTGCTTGTTTTGAACGTGGTGAACACATGCTGATTTTAATGGCGGAGCATAGTTGGGACCGGGGGGCTCTTTTTTAGTCGGTAGTGTTAAACTTTAGACCGGTAGTGTAAATTTTTGGACGCGTAGTGTAAATTTTTATATAAAACTCGAGTTCGCCCCCCATTAATAAAAATTAATTTCGCCCCCGTCCCCACTACGCGAGTTTTCAAGCTCCGCCTTCACTTAATAAACCTAATTATATTCTGGGTCAAATGAAATACTAGCGAGTAGCGATCATAATCTATATATTAATATATTAATGAAAATCAAGTGTAATTATGTTAGGATCACTCTTGATAACGAAAATAAAAATTAGACAAAATTACAGTAAACGTCCTTTATGTTTATCAACTCTTGCAGATATAGTCCTTTATCTTTAAAACGCTCACTCACTATCCTTTATGTATATAAAACATTGCCCGTTACGTCCTTTAAACAAACGCCCGTTAGTTTTTTGGGTCAAGTCACATCACGTGCGAAGCACACGAGGGCAATATGGACTTTTCATCACCCATCGATGCCTTCCCCCTTATAATGCCTATCTGATTATCGTTGGATTCAAAATTGGGGGAAACAAGACAATAGGAATCTTCGATTATGGATCTCAGGAAACCTCAATCGAGTTTAAGTCAGTCGCAAGAATCTTCGATTGATTGTGAATCCAGTCACATAATGTTCAATCGGGCTTCGAACAAGGTTTATTGCTATTGCGGAAAAGAAGCATTGGTTCGAACATCACGAACATCACGAAATCCCGGTCGTCGGTTCTTTACACGTCTAGCGAAGAAGGTATGTTCATCCCTTAATACTCATGACGATACATGATCTATGTCTCAAGAAACCTTATTTTTCTCTTAATTTTGAATTAGGGTTCACAATGTGGGTTCTTTCTATGGTATGAGCCTGAGACATGTAAAAGATGCATAGAGGTTATACCAGATCTTATTAGGTCAAAAGAGGAGGTAGAAGGTCAACTGAAAACAAGTAAAGAACATTCAAAGAGGCTCAGAAGGTGGCTGAGCCTCTTCAACATCATCTTCAACATCAACATTTAACTTGTAGGACAACATGTCAGCTCTATGTCGTCTACCTCATCATCTACATCAAATTCACTTTCATCTTCAATACCATCTACATCAAATTCACTTTCATCTTCTATACCATCTATATCAAATTCACTTTCATTATCATTGAATTCTTTGTTTTGATTGAATTCAACAAAAACATCAAATTCTCTAACACCCTTTGACACATGATCTGTGAGTTTTGCAATATCTTCCTCATTATTCAAACTCACAATTCCATTTTCAAAATCACCCCTAGGTAATAGCCATAGGTAATTACTTGAATCAAAGCCTATTTCTTTTCGAACCTCTTCCAATTCTTTCATACAAAATCTGTTTTTATCACAGAAATCGACCACAATTAAATGTCCATTTTCATACCGTCGATCTGGGAATTCGGTGAAATAACCACCGTGATGGATCTTCAGTGTGAAAAGCTCTGGATACGTACCTGCGTTTTCAAACCCGTATTAAACCTCTGAAATAACCACCATGATGAAACTCGATCAGTTAGTAAAAAACGAAGACAAGAAAGATACCGTATATTTCATCAAGATCGTATGCATCTTCTTCACTACGGACATGAAATGTTCCCATTATTCAAAAGGGATGCAGATCGAGTGTCAAAAGATTCGAAAGGGGAATTGTGTGCAGCTAGGGTTTTATTTTTTTGAAAGGGAAGGCATCGATGGGTGATGAAAAGTCCATATTGCCCTCGTGTGATTCGCACGTGATGTGACTTAACCCAAAAAACTAACGGGTGTTTGTTTAAAGGACGTAACGGGCAACGTTTTCTATACATAAAGGACAGTGAGTGAGCGTTTTAAAGATAAAGGACTATATCTGCAAGAGTTGATAAACATAAAGGACGTTTACTGTAATTTTGTCTAAAAATTATGATTATTATTAGTTAATCTGTTAATATGAATTAATGTCAGTCAATGAATCATAATTACTAAAATCCAGTTTGTTAATCATTGCTATAACCATGTGTCTCTCAATCGATCGGTTATCTTTGACACCCCTAATGTTAATGTTACCTTCAAAAGTATCGACTTAAAGTATGTTCAAATTTCCAAAAATCTTGCATGAGTATGCTTTTTTTTTTTTCTTATCATAAATATATGATAAGAACTTTTATTTCATCTACCTACTCTAATAAAAATATAACTAAAGGGACACATGACAGAATCACAATTTTACTCATCAATTTTTTTTATTTTTCTCTAATATTAAATAACCACATTAATTACTAATAATATTATAATTCTTTTCTAGATCAAATAGTTTTTTTAATAAATTAAGAAATAGATCTTTTTATTAATTTTATTTTTAAAGATATAAAATTTTATGAAATAAGAATCTTTTTCTAAAACATCAAACTTTTTAAAAAATGTGAAATATTTTAAAATTGTTATTTTCAAAAAGTAAAACTTTTATAAACAAAAATAATTAAAATTGAAAATTATAAATATAAAATATTTTAGAATTGGTATTTTCAAACATTTAGATAAAAATTATAAATATGAAATATTTTAGAATTGGTATTTTCAAACAGTTTAAAGCGCTTTTTTTGAAACAAAATTTTCATTATGTTTATAATATGAAATATTTTAATCAAATATTATTTTATAATATCATTTTATAATTAATAAAATTTTATTATATTTAATATTGGAAACATCTCTTTTCCATTTCTATTTACCCAGTTCATAAGCCCCCCCATGCTACGGTTCCATGCGGTCCGAACCCGGTGCCGCATTAGGTTAAGGAACTGGGCGATAATAGCTCATCCGTCGTGTAATATACGATTTTATTAAAGCTAGTTTTCTTATAATAACTCTATAAGAAGACATTCAGGCAATCTAGTGACAAAGCGATGTGTTTTTCAATTAATATTCGTGAGCTCAATTCCTTCCAGTGGTGGAGCTTGAGTCAAAAGTTAGGGGCGGGGGCGAAAGTAAACTATTTTAAGGGGGGCGGACTCTATATTTATTTAAAAAAATCACTATTGGACCGAAAATTTATACTATCGAGCCGAAAATTTACACTACTGACGAGAAAAAGTTCAACGTTAGCTCGATTGATTGTTTAGTGATTCAATTTGTGCAAAATATGTATGAGTGACCTACTTGGAATATGAAAACTTAGTTATTATTCTGTGACATTTTTCGATCTAATACTCATCATAATATTACATACACTACAGCTAAAGAAGTAAAAAGAACGAAATAGTTACTTGATGTTTAATTAAATTCATTAATTCAAAAATGTTTTGTGCTGTTTAACATAGTATAAATATCATGTTAATAAATCAAAACTAAAATTGCAAATTTCACGTAATTATTATTATTATCAACTAATATATAAATTGTCATGAGGGGCTAGCCTGAGTGTAGAGGCATAAGCCTTTAAAATGGTTTACTTTTTGTGTCAAAGTTTTATCTCTTCAAGCTAAACATTAGATGAAATTGTAAATTGTGTTTTTTATTAATATTTAAAAGTACATTGCATGTCCTTTAGTTTTAATAATTACATCTAATGTTTTTTTAAAAATATATGCATATCTATTGTCTTTATACTAACTTTAATCTAAATATACAATTAACTCAGTTATGTATCTCTCACATGAGTTGTATTTTGTCATTTTATTTTCACATCTAATATATTAAAAAAATTTAATAATTTTATATGAAAAATAAAATTAAAAGACATCAGACCGTTGGGCAAGTCAGTGAACCCGCGTTCCTCTTACGTTCAACACCATTAAATCCAACATCCCCCTTTATTTGATAGCCCAATACCGATCATCTTCACCACCACCTAAAACATCGCATACACCATTGAAACCCCTTGAAGTTGAACATATTAATAATCGTAATTCACTTTTTGTAATTCTTTGATCTTTGAATTTCTGGCTTATGTTGTTGTGTGATTAACGGGTGACTCATAGTTCATCTTCAAGTTTGTGCTCCTTATTGATTTTTCATTATTTGTTGGTGTAAGTAATTTATAAAGTATTTACGTGTATTTTTTATGTTTATTATTGATTTTTCGACCTTCTAAATAATATGTGACTTAGATTTCCTAGTTTAGTAAATGTTATTGAAGGTTGTTGTTATTAAAAGTTTTGACGATTAGTCGAATGAACACACACCAATAGTGATTGATTTCATTGACTTACCTAACAGTCCAATGCCTTTTAATTTTCTTTTTTCATTTAAAATTTATTTTTTATAAAAGGACATTGTATGTAATTATTAAAACTAAAGAACATACCACGTAATTTCAAATATTAATAAATGACACAATTTTTAATTTACTTTAAACATAATAAAAAACATGTTAAAACCTTTAATTTAGATAAAAAAACATAAAAGTTAAGTAATTTAGTTTCTTTCATAAAAAAATGCCTTTGCCGGGAGTCGAACCCGGGTCTATTGCTTGGAAGGCAATTATCCTAACCGTTGGACTACAAACGCAACTTGTTTTCTGGTTTTGAATATGAATTTTATTACTCAAGCGTTTAATCAAAGGGAGTAAATGACTGGTATTTTTTTTTAACGTTAACTTTCAATAAAACACACGGGGCGTCTCAAAGCAAGGACAAACACCCCTAACTTACAACATATACAAACGGTTGTTACACCAATCCTCCCAAATCATGCCTTTAAACTTGGACCTATTTTTACACCATAAAAACGACATGGACTTGATAGTACCCACTACCCGCGGCACCTTGGGCTCCAAACCTTTGAAAATTTTGTCATTTCTAGCTTTCCAAATGAACCAAAGGGACGTCAAAATGATACCATGCACGATCTTCTTTCCCCACTTTCCACCCGAGGCGTGATTATGAAGGTCCAAAATATCCTTTGTGTGGAAAACAAAGACTGTCTTTAATCCGCACCAGTTCCAAATGCTAGCCCAAACCCCATACGAGAATCCGCAACCCGAAAAATATGATCCGTGGTTTCAAAAACAACGTCACATAGCTTGCATCTATCATTGGGGAGCGTCACATTTCGTTTATCTAAAGCTTCAACCGTCGGGATCCTATCCATCTCCGCCATCCAAGCAAAAACATTGCACTTTAACGGCACCCACCCTACCCAAATAAATTTATAAAAGGAACCATAGACCCGGTCTTCATAAAGCTTTGTTTTCACCTCAGCCACGGTGAAAGAACTCGAACCGGCCCATTCCCAGGCATCTTTTTTATCGGAAACATGGACCTGGGTCAGTAACTCGGATAGCCCAATCCATTCCTCAACATGCCGCAAATCCATAGGACTAGAAAAATCCACTGGAGTCCAAATTCCGTTAGACCGGCAATCACAAATAAGTTTTCTTTTGCTATAAGTGTCTCTGTACAGCAGGGGGAATTTATACATTAGAGGACCGTCCAAAAGCCAAGAGTCTTCCCAGAAACGAATGCGACTAACATCCCCTAGAATCCCTCTCATAAGGTCCAAAAACATCTTCTCCCCACATTTAAACCGCTCACATGACTTCACAATGTTAGTCCAAACACTACCTTTTCCAGAAATCCATGGAAGACCGGACCATCTACTTTTACCATTATGACAAGCCAAGATAATGCTCTTCCACAAGGAATGTTTTTCCACACGAAAACGCCAAGCCCATTTCGAGAGCAAGGCTTGATTAACATCGTTGAGACGAGCAATGCCCAAACCCCTTTGTGTTTTGCTCGAGAAACCCTCTCCCACGAAACCCAATGGATTTTGTTTTTGTCACATGAAGCCGACCAAAGAAATCTTTTCATAAGACTTTCTAACACATCGATAACTGCAACCGGCGCTTTATAAAGGGAGAAGAAATAAATAGGGAGACTTTGTAATACCGATTTTAATAACGTAACTCTCCCGTCAATAGAGAGAAGATTTGCTTTCCAAGAAGAAAGACGTGTCTCAAAAACCTCAACCACGTGTCTCCAACTATTTATTCTATTCATATTAGCACCAACGGACACACCCAAATAGTCAAACGGAAAGGCACTAACTCGGCAACCCACTATATTGGCCAAGGACATCACTTCTTCATTTAAAACCCCCGTACCATAAAGAAAGGACTTGTGAATGTTTATTTTAAGACCCGAGCAAATATAAAAGATTCGAAGAATCCTAGCCGCAACCAAGATATTCTCCGACGACCACTTACCCAATAATAACGCGTCGTCCGCAAAAAGAAGGTGAGAAACAACCGGACAATTTTTTTCAAGCGACACCCCTTCAAATGCTCCAATTTTAATAGCTTTATTAACCAAACATGTTAAAGCTTCCATCACTATAAGAAACAAAAACGGAGAGATGGGATCACCTTGACGCAAACCTTTGTGGCATTGAAACTCAAAGGTGGGCGAGCCATTAACAAGAACCGAAGATCTCGCTGAGGCTAAAATACCTTTAATCCAAGTACACCACTTATCCGGAAATCCCATTTGGTCCATAATAGAAAGAAGAAAAACCCAATTGACGTTGTCATACGCCTTTTCAAAATCTATCTTCATAAAGAAAACACTTTTCCCCCTTCTTTTACACCAAGAAAGAATTTCATTAGCAACTAAGGGGCCGTCAAGAATATTCCGCTCACTTAAGAAACCCGTTTGGTTGTCAGAAATAACAAACCCGATAACCCTCTTGAGCCTTAGAGTCAAGACTTTCGAAATAAGTTTACTAATAATACCCACCAAAGTAATATGCCGATAATCTTTTAAACCAATGGGATTTTTAATCTTTGGAATAAGCGTGATAAAGGACGAGCCACAACCACGACTTATAGCTCCTGTGTCAAAAAATTCCGAAAAAATCCTTACAAAATCCGGCTCTAGAAGGCTCCAAAAGTGTCGAACAAAAGTGAAATTAAAACCATCCGGCCCCGGAGCTTTATCTTTGCCACACTCGAATGCCGCATATTTAATCTCCTCTTTGGTAAACGGCATAGTAAGACCGTCCACCAGATTGCCTGGGATTTTCTTCAAGTCGTCGCAACTCAGCATCGGTCTAGAGGGAACATCTTCTTTAAAGTGTTTACTAAAGTACCTCAACACCTCCCTTTTAACCAACTTCGGTTTCGATACCCATTCTCCATTCACCATTAAGCCCTGAATAGAATTCGATGCTTTTCTACCATTCATATGTCTATGGAAATAGGCGGTGTTATCATCTCCATACTTCGCCCAACAAACCCGAGATTTCTGCATGACGTCCTTGGCGTGAAAAACTTCAATAGACTCTATGCCTTTCTTACATTCCTGCCAAATCCACTCTTCTTCTTCTAACAAATCGCGATGTTCCATATCGGCTTCAATCCGCTCTAGATCATTCTTCAGGATTGTCAGATCCTCCCCTTCTTTTTTCTCAATCTGTTTCTTCCAATTAGATAAAATAACTTTCAAAAATCGGAGCTTGGACGATAAGACAACATCCACAGCTCCCGACATTTGAAAGTCCCCCAACACTTTTGTAACCACTTGATCACAACTTTCTCTATCCAGCCACGAATTAAACCACCTGAAAGGACGTGATCCAAAATTCCCGTGCACCACAGTCAATAAGAGCGGACTATGGTCCGATAAATATTTTGGCAAAACACGAACACATGCCTCTGGCCACCGATTAAAGAAACCCGAATTACCCAAGACTCTATCAATTTTACTTAATTTTAAAGCAACGCCTTTTTTGGTTAAACAAGTAAACATTCCCCTTTCATACTATACTCCAATAAACCCGTAGAATCAATAAAGGAGTTAAAAACGTCCGCGTCCGACTGATCAAAAAAACAATTTCTTCTATCATCACTAAACCGCACCGAGTTGAAATCACCAAGGAGACACCACAAACCCTCCTTATTACTAATAACATTCGAGATCAGCTCCCAAAGAGGCCGTTTATTGACCAACTTATGAGGAGCATATATATTCATAATATTCAACAAAGACCCATCCTCTTTCAAAAAACCACTAACTAGAAGAAAATGTTGATCTTTAAGGATAGAAACCATAGAAAACTTGTTGGGATCCCACATCGAAATCAAACCTCCCGAACGACCCCTAGCTTCAACGAAATCTACCTCAACTGCCGAATTACCCCAAAATCTTTGACCAACGAAGTCGGACATATCTTTACACTGGGTCTCTTGCAGCGCAACAAAACTCACACCATTTTCAAACTTTAACCTTTTCACCCAAGAATCTTTACCAGCCACACCCAAACCCCTAATATTCAACGAAAGATAATTCATACCTGAACCTGTTGTAACCCTTCTTCCAAAACGATATCGTTGACCAAAAGAGAACTTTCTTGTAGCTGAGCACCCAAAGAAACCCCAAGTTTAATAGTCTCCTCAACCTCCAAATTAGCGGCCTCCGACACCCCCAACAGCTGATCAAAAGGTTGGAGAGGTGTCTGCGGTTGGCGATCCAAAGTGACGTTCTGGGCGTCTTCATTATGCAGGTCGCTGGCAAAAATCTGAGGCAGAGAAGAGGGTGAAACTCTCCGATTCTGGGCTAGAACCTCCAATGGAACCAAAGGTCCAATAATAGCTTCTAATTCAAACGGATCCCCACTAGTTGGCTTGTTTTTGTTTTTCTTTTTATGTGGGCCAGAGTTAGAATTAGACCTGCTGACAGACCGTTTAGACAAAGCCTTTTTTCTTTTTTTAGAGAGAACACAAACATACCCCTTCATCTTTGACTTTTTGTCACACCCTTTTATTTGAATTACTACCACGTAAATGACTGGTATTTAACCGTTGGACTACAAGCGTTCTTGTGTTGTATTATTAATTTTGGAATTCCATGGACAACCATATTTATATAAAAATTTAACTTAAATTCACCAAAAAACCATAACATGTGATTTTATTAGAATTACACAACATACCAGTGCTCAAAACAATAAACATTAACTAAAACCAGATCTTACGGTGAAAGTCCTAAACAAAATAAACATGTAAAATAATCGAATTATTCAATCATCACTCTATGCCATCAACCAATCAAATACTTTGTTTTTATTCTTATATTATATAGGTAATTAAGATGTAACATTAAGACTTCCCAGGACTGACTTAATGGTTATTTAAGTAATTATATTCTCCATATGCAGTAATATCCTCTATTAAATTTATTTTTCCTCCTCGTTTCTTTTACGCTATTTATATGTTATTTCAATTTCAATTTAAAAATATAAATTCTTTAAATTGAAAATAAAACAAATTATAAATATTTTTAGTCCAAACATAACGGGCTTGAAACATAAGGGCTCGAAGGGTTGTTTAATTTATTGAAATGTTACAGTTGAAATGGCTATTTCGGTTGAATGGTTGAAAGAGTTTTTGGATTCATGATTTATTTTATAGAAAGTGCATAGAACAGAGGAGTAGAATAATTTGGTTACTGAATTTTGAAATTTATGTGAACATTATCATAGGACAAAATTGGAATTTTAATATTTTGTATTAGCGTTGCCTAGGATGGTTTCTCAACGGTTGTGAGACTCGCATAAATGGAGTACCTACTTAAAGTCCCATGATGTACCTTAAAACTGTTATCTGATAAAGTAGTATAATTATAAATGACAATTGGGTTTTATTCTTTGTTTTTTTTGTTTTGTTTAACAGCAAATTCAAGGTTTTTAAGAAAAAATACATCTTCTTTTCTAATATATTTTAATCAAGTGCAAGTTGGATTGCTTTAACATTTATTAAAAGCTTAAGAAAAATATCTTGCTTTAAAAAAAACGAGTATAGAGTACTATGGTATGCAATTTGGAATTTAAAAATATTATATTTCCATTGTGATGTCAAATTAAAATTTGTAATTATGAAAATAAATGGATTTACCTAAATAAACTCCATAATGTGCCTTGAAAATGTTATATGATAAATAGTATAATTGTAATTCTTTAGCTTTTTGTTTCTTTCTAACAATAACTTTAAGAATTTTTTTAATATATCATAGCCAACACTTTCTGAGCTTTAAACCCATAATATTTTGGATGTGGGACACAACACCTAACCAATATGATGTCCCTTTGAGGACTTTCAGCTTTTTGTAACACACAATGATGTAATATAATATTATTCAAACTGACATATAATTTCCTTCATACGTTTTCATAGAAAATGCGTAAAAAATTCACGTTCCCAAAACATGTAAGACAAAAAATTGTGTTAGAAGATAACTTGTAAGAAACGATTGGATAGATTTTCGACGAAATGTGCATATATATGTTCCAACACCGCTATAATGAGTTAAAGTCGTAGTTTGTTTCACTCGGTTTAAAAGCGATTAAAAATCATCCTTAGCCTAAATGCCTTCACGTGTCTTGCACATGTGTCTGAGTTAACCCACTTAAATTAACAATCATTATTATAAAGGACGATTTTACTACAAACCATTAAACTTTTATTGAAGATTAAGGATTTAATTCATAATTGTTCAAATACATAAGCTCAAATCACTTAATTTACTTTTTTTCTAATTATATATCCCTATAGCTATATCTTATATTTTTGTTTTTTTGAAACACAACATAAAAAGAATATAAACATCAAAACGGTTAAAAAAAAACAATTGCGGCAGATCGGTTTCTTATCTCTAATAATATTAACAACGTAATATACGAATGCTTCAAATAACCCACTAAAGTTTATAGATATGAATGTAGTGTACAATTTATTTTTAATATGTACATTATTTAAAAGATTCTGTAATGATAAATATAAAACATTAAGTACACTAATGTTTTATATATTTTTACTTTTATAAACAATAATTCATGATGTATGTACCAATTAAACATTTGTGTTTCTTGAAATAAACATAGAAGTGGTAGTGGGAAAATTAAAAAAAAAAAAAAAAAGATACGTGGAGGGTTCCAACAGAGAACTTAACTTTAAAACATAGAAGACAAACCACAGAACCAAGTGGTCTCTAACGATTACATTTAGATTTAGTAAATATATATAGCTAGTATTAAGCCCCGCTTTGAGGCGGGGCGTAAAACCGTGTTTAGTAATTTCACACAAGTATCAGTGACCACCAACAAGGAAAAACTCGTATTAAAAATGAAATAAAAACGGGAAAGATAAAACTGTGTGGAAAGTATGTAAAAACATTGAACCCCGCATGTGATACGTGAAATATTAAAAACATTAACAAGTCAATTCAAGAACCGTTCATTGTAACGGCGCCGTTGAATGGGGAAAAAATATGCTTAAAAGCGTTAAACCACATAAAATAATCTAAAACGTAAAATACAAATATAAATACATATAAGAAATGATGTTAAATATATAACACAATAAACATATATCATGACATAACAAGCTGATTGTTTGATACAATGATCAACATATCATATTCTTTAAAACAATATAAGGAAACGTGTTAAGTTTACAATTTTTCTTAAACTTTTTATATTAAGTACTCTTTTTACTATGAATCTACCTTAATTATAATTATAGTATAAGTAGTGATACATGTATGCACCTAATCTACCTTTAACCTATTTCATGTTCTCACATATTGTGACACCCCACCCGTGACCCGGGCGGGCATCAACAATTGATACAACTTACAACGGAAGCTAACATATGTTTTATTGCAAACTATAATATCACCCACTTGTTACACTACTATTTTACAACAGTATTTAAAAACGACTAAAACAAAAACTTCTTGGTCTTCTAGATTCTTTATCTTTAAGCACCTTTTAAGTATTTCCTTAAGGGTTACCTGTGATACATATACTCAAAAAGATGTCAGCTAATGCTGGTGAGCTCATGCTATACAGTTTATAAATTAACTTTGACATGCATACAATATGAATTGTGATATTTAGGTCCATAGACACAGTGCCTTCCCCGGTTTTACCACAACCACCGGCAGCGGGTTTGTCAGACTCTCCCGACCGTCAATTAGGTATGAGAATGTGCCTGATGCATACGAGGAACCCTATCCTCTTTTCAGCCAGTTTGACACACCCTATTAAATATATCAGGATCCTGTATACCCCTACCGACCCGTGCATATATGTAAGCATTATAATTATTACCAGTACAGAAAAACAAGTATATTATCACAGTTTTGAAAACAGACATGATAACTCACCTGTTTAACAGTTGCTCAACAGTTGATAATCAATTCCTAGTACGATCTAGTGATATCTCAAGGTCCTGATACAGTTTAAGTAATCCTAGGTTAGACGATGGTACAATTAACTAGTCATTGTCTGGTTGGATATTAGCTAGCGCTACCTTGTTTAAGCATGGGTGATCAGTCCATGCCTAACTAAGGCTAAGCTATCAAAACCCAACCCTAACAATAACCCTAACATCTAAAATATAATACTATACTAATACTAATCCTAATAATAATACTAAAATAAATAATAATTAACTTGACATAAACTTAAACGATAACATACCTTAAACCTATCTACGGCAATCTGATGTAAAGTATCCCTACTCGCGCTCCTACCCGAGCTCCAAAAACGACTAATAACAATACACAATGGGATATCGATTACTCGGGATTCTCTTTATATTAGAGCGTTCCTAAGAAAACTTATGTCTAAATACAACCCTAAGGTCTCTATTTATAAGCAAGCAGACACATAGGTGAAAGAATTAAGCTGGCGATGTGGGAGACAATTTTGACGTGCCTGTCTGCTAGCTTAATTATTTTTAATAATATTATTATTATATCATTATAATTAATTCAGTTGCTAACTTCGTTTTTCTCTTATAACTTTTAAGTATAACGTCTTATAAAACTTCAAATATGCCGTTGAGACAGACTTATTTTTCTCTACGAGTCGGCCCAAGTTTCGTTAAAAACAGAGCACGTTTAAATATAATATATTATTATATTTAAATATAATTAAACGGTCTCTTACGATTCTAAAATTAGTCTAGAAACTTAAATTTTTAAATATTTATTTTACTCGTTACTTACTCGTTTAACAATATATGAAAAAAAAACTTTATAATTTGTATATTTATAACTATTACATTAAAATTGGGGGTGTTACACATATATCTGGCAACTTCATCTAACCAATAAAATGTCTCTAATAAAAAGAATAAGAAACTTACTAAAATCAAAATAGAAGATGACAGGTAGAAAAAAAAACGTATATATCAAATATTAATATTAGACATGCTTTTAAAAATGTTTTTTATAGCTGCTTCGGTCATTCATATCTAATCTAGAAGATCAAATAACAAATCTTTCATAGAAGGTAAGCTTGTCATTATTCTTGCATTTATTGGTCAAAATCCAATATTTAATTATCATTTTTTCCAAAAACTGAAATTTAGTTAACCCCCTAGCTATTAAATCATTATTATTAAGTATATATTAACCTGATGACAGTATGTATGCTAGCGTAATTATCATTATTTTAGAAAAAATATAAAACCCTTGCAACCTGTTTAATTTCTTGAAGATTTTTTCTATTCGGCATCATTATAAAAATAAACAGCAAGAAAGTAAGAAAACACACACCAGTGTTGTTTGTGAGAGCACCAAAATATACAATGATGAAGTCTTTTAATTCTTGTCACGAGGCCCATTCGATCATTTCTGTTATTGTATTGTTTTCGTTGTTATTTTCACCAATTTTCTCTTCAAAGGATTTTCGGGTGGAAAAAGAAAATTCCATGACGGGTAACAAGTTGAAGAAGATGAAGTTCGTTGAAGCTCGTCTAAGGAAGATCAACAAGCCTTCCGTGAAGTCAATTAAGGTAAACTTATACTCTATTTGATGAATTGATGGTTTATAAAAAGCTTGTTTGATACTTTAGTATTTCTATTTGTATTATTTACATTAATTTTCTTTTTGTTGAATCAGGGTCCGGATGGGGATATAATAGATTGCGTTTTGTTTCATCTTCAACCAGCTTTTGATCGTCCTGAATTTAAAGGAAAAATGGCATTGGTATGTTTAAACTATCTTATATGAATTAGTATTAGAATCAAGCTTAACATCTACATATATCTATTTATATTGTTGGTTTTGAGGGGCTTATCACTATACAAATATTAATCAATATTATTGCATTTGATTCTTTTTTTGACACATATGTACGTGTGAAATGATACAAAACTAATTTAACATGTTTATTTGTATAAAAATGAATTATAATAAACAGATTCCACCAGAGTTGCCAAAAAGACATGATAATGCTGAAAGAAATCAGAAATCAAACAACTATGGAACTCAAAGGGTGAATCATGCCCAAATGGAACCATTCCTATCAAGAGAACAAATGCTAGTGACATTTTGAGATCAATTTCATTTTCTAAATTGAGGAATAAATTTAGTAGAAAAGACATCCCAGCTGCACCTGCTCATGAGGTATACACTTAACATCTCATCTATCTTTTATTTTTATAGTAAAATATTCATTGTCTTTTATTTTTATACTAAATAAAGGATTATGTATTTGTAAAACAAAAATATTTTTTCTTTTTCTTCATTTGTCCAACCACAAAACTTTCCTTTAGTAATACTGAAATCAAGTTAAACAATAGCGAGTGACAATCATGTCGTCTTGGTCTTATGATACTGGTTGTGTTGGCGGTTTAGTGTTTTTAAACTTGATAAGCTCGCACGTAAAATTATAATCTTGTGGTAAATGGGTTGGTAGGTGGGGCTCAACCCGAATACGACTTGTTTACTAAATGTGTTAAGGCGATCAACTCGTTCAAACTTTATTATATTTATCAACTAGTTTAAAGCCACTCAAATATAATTTTCTATGTATTTTCAGGAATTGTCACCTAGCATTAATTTATTAGTATGGTTTAATTACAAAATAGTGATAGATAACTTTACTATTTATCCCAAACTAGTCACCAAATTCTATATCACTAAAAACAACAGATTTTGAAAGTAAAATTTAATCAATATAGTTAGGATCAAGAATCCCAAAGTTTAATAATCAAGTTTGTTCTTAAAATCACAAACTAAACATTGAATTAATTGATAAATATTCTTTAATTTATATTATATATATGTGTGTGTGTTGCAGCATGCAATTGGGTATGTAACACAAGGAGAATTCTATGTAACACAAGAACAAGAACACTTCGATTCAGAGTACAAGAACACAATCAAAACAAGATGAAAAATGATTCTGAACTAAGAGAACAATCAGATAATCTAAGACATTGATGTAATGACTTAGATCTAAACAAAATACAAGACGATTCAAGAAAGAACTTGAAATCAGATGAGAACTCTTTGAGAGAGCTGAGATGTATGGAGATGAGATTGTTGTTAGAATGTTCCGGATGCTCACAACTCTCACACACGAACAATATATACAGTTGCAGCTCTTGAACCCTAGAGACTTGGAACCCACTTAAGGCCCAGCAACATAGCAGCACCATAGCAGCCCATATCAACAGCCCTGCAGCCCAGCTTAAAGCCCAAACGAAAAAAAAACCTAGGATGAGTATTTTTCACACTCCCCCTCAATTTGATGGTGAAAATACATCATGCATTTTCAAAGCTTTAGATAAAAAATCATGTTGTTGAACATGTAACCCTTTAGCAAAGATATCTGCAACTTGGTTGACAGATGTGGTAGAAACAGGTTTTAAAATCCCTTCAGAAATTTTTTCTCGTAAAAAAAATAAATCAATTTCAAAATGCTTTGTTCTGTCATGGAAGACAGGGTTGGTAGAAATAGACAACGCAGCATTGTTGTCACAGTTTAAAAGAACCGGAAGATCAACCAATATGCCCAATTCTCTGAACAAATTTATCAGCCATATTACTTCACAAGAAGCACCACACATGGCCCTATACTCTACCTCGGCCGAGGATCTAGAAACAGTAGATTGTTTCTTACTTTTCCACGAAACTAAACAGTTACCAATAAAGACACAAAATCCAGTCACTGATCTTCTAGAATTGAGACACTTTACCCAATCTGAGTCAGCATATGCAGATATATTAAAGGAACTACTTTGAGAAAAGAGTATTCCTTTTCCAGGCGCTCCTTTTAGGTACCGCAATAAACGAAGAGCAAGTTGCAAATGTGAGTTTGTGGGAGCATGCATAAACTGACTCAAAAATTGCACAGCATAAGAAATGTCAGGACGGGTATGAGAGAGGTATATTAGCTTTCCAATCAGTTTTTGAAATCCAGTAATATTTTTTGACACTGACTCGTCTTTTTATAAAAATTTATGACTATAAAATGTTGTTCAATTGGGGTAGCAACCGGTTTACATCCACTTAAACCAAATTCAGCAAGTAAGTCCATGCAATATTTTCTTTGGGATAAACAAATGCCTAGATCAGATCTTATAACCTCAATGCCTAAAAAGTATTTCAACAACCCAAGATCTTTAATTAAAAATTTAGAGTTAGGAATTTTTATACTATCAATTTTCACAGAATCATTTCCAGTGATAACATGTCATCCACGTAAACAAGTAAGGCAACAAAGACATTGTTTTTGCTTTGATAAACAAGGAATAATCACATTTGCTTTGTACAAACCCTAATTCAAGTAACACACCAACTAACTTTTTGTTCCACATTCTTGGGGCTTGCTTAAGACCATACAAGGATTTATTCAGCTTACACACCTTTGACTCTTTCTCAGAAAAGTACCCTTCGGGTAAACACATATACACATCTTCATTTAAATTTCCATACAAGAAGGCGTTATTAATATCAAGCTGAAACAAGGGCCAATTTTTTTGGACAGCTAAGGCTATGACACATCGAATAGTCACCATTTGACAACGGGGGAAAAGGTCTCATCAAAGTCCAACCCTTCTTTTTGACTAAATCCCTTAGTGACAAGCCTAGCTTTATATCGCTCTACCTCCCCGGTTGATTTATACTTGATTTTAAAAACCCATTTACACCCAATTGGCTTTCTTCCTAAAGGTAAATCAACAAGAGTCCAAGTGTTATTCCTATTTAATGCCTCCATCTCCTCGTTCATGGCGTTAACCCATCTTTGATCAGTCTTTGCTTCATAAAATTTCGTGGTTCAATGTTTTTGTTTAAGATAGACGAAAAACATTTGTTTTCAGCAGAAAGTCTAGAGTAATTAATGACTTTTTCGATACCATATTTTACTTTTCCTTCAACAATGAAGTCATCAAGTTTTTTGGAAAATTTAACATTTCTAATTGACTTTCTAGGTAGACCAGATGGATCATTAATACCCTCAGAAATATTATTGTTGTCATTCATTGACTTACTATTATTTGCCTCCTTGGTGCCATCACTTCTAACGGGTGGTGGCTGAATTCCAGCCACGCCTGTCCCCAAATCACCTAGAGGCTCGGGGAGCGACCTCGATTCGCCTAAGGGCTCAAGGGGCTGCTGTAATTCAGCCTCTTCAGGGCGGTCAGAAGGGTTGCAACCGGGCTGCAAATTAGTAGAATTTTCGTTGATTTGTACCCTCTGATCATCATCGGGTGTTTCACCATAAAGACCACTTGACTGACTGAGTTCATCAAAAAAATTTAGGTTGTTTATGTGAGGTTCAAAAGACTTTTCATGTATGTCAGAGAAATTTGTGTTTTTAAATGGAAAAACATATTCATAAAACTTTACATCTCTAGAAAAAATTACTTGCCTTTTTTCAAGACTCCAAAGCTTATAACCATTTTAAAGACAGAATAACCAATAAAACACATTTTTTAGCTTGACTAGCAAACTTGTTATTATTATTATTTAGAATTGTATAGAAGCAAAGATAGCCAAACATTTTAAGGTGATTTAAGGAGGGTTTGAATCCAAACATAAGTTCATAGGGAGTTTTACTATTCAAAACAAAGGAGGGAGTCCTGTTAATTAGGTAAGCAGCAGTTAACACACAGTCAGACCAGAAACGAAGAGGAATACCTCCTTGAAATAAAAGAGTTCTAGCAACATTGAGAAGGTGCCGATGTTTTCTTTCGACAATCCCATTCTGTTGGGGAGTATAGGCACATGTTGTTTGATGAATAATTCTGTTTTTTCTTACAAAATCAGCCATTGGTTATTAATAAACTCAGTCCCGTTGTCACTCCGAAGGACTTTGACAGATTTTCCAAATTGTGTTTTTATGAGATTAACAAAATTTTCAATATTTAAAAAAACTTCGTCTTTGCTTTTTAATAAGTATACCCAAACAGACCTTGTAAAGTCATCCACAACAGTCAGAAAAAATTGGTAACCTTCTCGACTAGGAACACGGTATGGGCCCCATACATCCAAATGAACTAGTTCACCTATATTTTTTGAGTTGTGGTCACTTAGAGGAAGGGTTCTCTATGCTGTTTAGCTCTATGACAAGTATCACACGGGACGAGTTCACTTTGAGTTCTCAAATTAAGATCTTTTTTAAGAATTAGTAGAACTTCATCGGAAGGGTGGCCTAACCGAGAATGCCAAATGTTTGAACTACTACTACTATTGAAACACACCTTAGCAGAATTAGTAGAGTCACCACATAGATACAAACCATCTACTTGATTACCAGCCACTAAAACTTTCTTTGTGAGAGAATTTTGAATCACACACTTATGTTCATTAAACACAACTTCCAATTTATTTTCTTTGGTAAGTTTATGGACAGACATGAGGTTAACACAGTAATTGGGGACAACAAGCAAATCAGATAAAATGACACCTTCACATAGTTTTAGGCTACCAATCATTGTAACTAAAGCATCAGTTCCATTAGGATGTTTTACTTTAAAATTATATTTAGATACATCAACTTTATTTTTAAGACACGTATCATCCATTATCATGTGCTGATTAGCCCCGGAATCTACAACCCATCCTGTTAGGAAAGGTGAAGATTGACTAGAAAAATTATATACATGTGACACAGGAGGGCTAGATACATTACCTCCAAAATTGGAGTTTTGATGAGTGTCATCATTTTTTTCATTTAGCAAACCTGGCAACTTAGTAATCTGATCAGCAGACAAAGAGGGAGAACTAGAGGAAGAGACATTATTAGAAACCACAGAATTTTTAGACTGATTATTTATTTGTCCGGGTCGGTTTTTATAACCTTGAGGGTAACCAACGATTTCAAAACATCTATCATAGTATGGCCCAGTTTGTTACAATGAGTGCATTTCAGGTTTGGATTGGGGCCTCGTGGAACTTTCTTTTTATTTTCAAAAGGCTGATTAGTTTTAAAAGTAAAACTAACATTTTGATTTTTTCCAGAGGAACTTGAACCTCTATGAGACTCTTCCCGTGATATTATTGAAAAAACAGTTTTTATTATGGAAGAGGGTCACGTGTTAAAAGATTTGTTCTTACAGGTTGATAGATGTCATCAAGGCCCATTAAAAACTGCATTAGTTTGATTAAGTGATTAAAGTCATTGAATTCTTTTGATGCCTGACACGTACAAGCAGGTAATTGCACCATTGCATCAAACTGTTTCCACATACAGGTAAGTTTATGATAATAGTCAGAAACAGAAGAGCCATTTTGTTTAACAGAGTTCATTTTTTGATAGAGACCAAACACCACTGACCCATCGACCTTATCATACGTTTCTTTTAAGTCCGTCCATACATCAGATACCAACTAAAACTGTTTAAACCACAAGAACAAGAACAAGAACGTGTTTAAACCCATCGACCTGCTCTGATACCATGTCAAGAATCTCAACTAAAACTGTTTAAACCACAAGAACAAGAACACTTCGATTCAGAGTACAAGAACACAATCAAAAACAAGATGAAAATGATTCTGAACTGAGAGAACAATCAGATAATCTAAGACATTGATGTAATGACTTAGATCTAAACAAAATACAAGACGATTCAAGAAAGAACTTGAAATCAGATGAGAACTCTTTGAGAAAGCTGAGATGTATGGAGATGAGATTGTTGTTAGAATGTTCTGGATGCTCACAACTCTCACACACGAACAATATATACAGCTGCAGCTCTTGAACCCTAGAGACTTGGAACCCACTTAAGACCCAACAACATAGCAGCACCATAGCAGCACATATCAACAGCCCTGCAGCCCAGCTTAAAGCCCAAACGAAAAAAAAAAACTGGAACAAGAAAAGAGAATAATCAAATTGACAAACAAAATGACAAAAAATAGGATGAGTATTTTTCACAGTATGTTCTTAATCGTCAACTGTAAAAATAAACAAAAATAAATACATACTTTTATAATCTTTTCAGATTGGAAACTCATGTATTACACAAAATAAATAAATTAAAAAAAGTATATAGCTAGTAATGAACATGCATTTAAGGAACTGTAAAATAATATATTGAGATAAGTATGATTAAAACCACGTCATAAAAAGATATTTTAAGTAATAAAACAATAATATTGAAAATAGAACATTAATAGTTAAATTTTATAATCTTCAAAGACCTTTTTATCTATACATTTGATGTTTTATTGATAAGTTTGCCACCATTATTCTAAAAAATCAACACTTTTAACCATTCTCTACTTATAATCATACTGAGCCATATTTATTTCCACATTGAATCATTGATTGTTAATACCCATTTATAACCTTTTTTTCCAAAAATTTTCATACCCGAAAAAGATGTTTGTGACTTATGTTTCATTTCGGGTTTGCAGGACCCGAAGAGTGGAAATTGGTGGTTTAAGGTGGGAAGTGAATTGATGGGGTTCTGGCCCTCAGATTTGTTCACAGATCTTCGGGGCCACGCGACGTCAATTGAATATGGTGGAGAAGTGTATTCTGAAAACTTGGGTCGTCACACGTCGACTCAAATGGGCAGTGGTCACTTCCAGGATGAAGGTTTTGGGAAAGCAGCTTATGCTAGAAACTTACAAGTGGTTGATAAAGATAATATATTAAATCCAGTTGCTAATCTAAGAGTATTAGCAGATAAACCCAATTGTTATGGTGTTAGCAGTGGGTATAGTGACAATTGGGGTAATTATATATATTTTGGTGGGCCTGGATATAATTCAAATTGTCTCTAAGAACATATGTGATCGTTCTTATTTATTTCTTATAGATATATATAAATTAATTCTCTTTTAATTTACTGGTTAGTTGCTTAGCTTCATTTTCATTGTTTGATGTGAGTTTTTGAGATGACAATGACATGATTTTCATAATATAACGTTAGATTTACTGATAAGTTGTAATCATATTTGATAATATTTCCCCCCAATAGGCTATAGTTACCACATTAGTCTATCTTAAAAACTATACTTAGAGTGTCAACTATTTGGTAGTAATTTTTATAGTATATTTATACCTTAGCTTATTTCAAAACATTCATTACAAAGTTGAATCATAAAAAAATATGATCAATAATGTCTAGTCGTTAAAAAATCGCTTCCTTCAAAAGAACTTGTCCGTATACAAAGTAACATTTTTCATAATTTATGTTAGTACATTTGATTGAAATCAAATAAAAATAAGATGATATAGAAAGAATCGTATATAACTATCATTTTTAAGTGTGTAAATTACATAAGTATTTAAAATATGTTTTTATTTCTACCAAACATGGTAAACTAGAGGTGCACAAAACAACCGGTTCACAAACCAGTCCGGTATATCAGTTTGCAAAGGAAATAAGAAAAATATAATGTATTGAAAACCGATCCACCGGGTTGGGTTTTCACCTTCCTCGAACCACGCCTAAACTAAACCGGTTTCCGCTCTAAATCAGTTTTGACTCAAACCAACCACATCCCAAAGTGGCTTCAAACCGAACCGTTTTGGCAACCCAAACGGATTCGTACACCTCTAAACTTTAAAGTTTAAACCAACGATATTAACTTTTTCATAGTCCACACTTCAACTCGTTAAAAGAATTATAAAGTTTGCATGTTCAAGGGCTTAGTTTTATTTGAGCCAACCTAAATACCCAACCCAACCCGGCCCAGCCCAGCCCAGCCAAGCCCAAATCTAATATAGTTGAGAGTTGAGACACATTATTTAAACATATCCGAATTGTAATCAAAATTGTTCTTCTAGTTCTAGCTTATAGCACCTATATAACCTATATCAATCTTACTAAAATAATAAAAATAAAATAAAAATCATAATAAAACACTGGTCTAATACTTTCATTCATACTTATTTTTTACTACAAAACGCACTTATAATTTATTGTTTTTTTTTTCAAAATCAGCTTAAACAGAATATATATAAGAACTTATTATTGTTTAGTGATATTTTTTTCAAGTTGATTTAAATATATAAAACTTAGCTACTATTAGTGCACTATTTCAAGTCCACATTTCAAGTCTTTATAACATAGTTCCAAAAATAGTAATTGGTCGTGTCTGAAATTAAGGTTGTTAATGAGTTGCTATTACCTCTTGTTTTTCGTTTAATTGGATTTACGTTCAATGTACCGTTCCATGAGTACAAGATCGAAAAAGAATGCATTGTATGGATGCCCGGGCATTGAGAAGGAAGGACGCTTTTAGGTGAAAGGTCGTAGGGATATACTCATATACCCTCTGTGATCCATGAACTATATTATATGTGATTGAATATTAGATAGATCTTCACTGTTTTGTGTGTTTTTAATGCTCTAAAGCTAACAAACACGATAGTTATTCTTAATGCCCTGTCCTTATTTTCATTAAATCATGTCTTGTCTTTCTGTTTATTTTAATTATAAAATTAATTTATATATGTTGTTTGTACTTTATACATGGGTTCCACCCTCACCTCAACTTAATCATTTATTTAAATAAATCAAATCATTTTATTTATACCATGGGTCCATATTAGACGTGGATTATTTTCACTACAGTTACTTGATCTGAATTTTGAGATTAAATATATAACCTTAATCAAATGTCAATATCCCCGAATCGCAAACAACATTGTATAGATTATTTATTTTGATTGTACAAATCTTCTTTGTCAATTATTTTAAATAGTTTAAAACAATATGTTATTATGACGAAATCTGGTTTTTGCCGTTGGGAAAAATACCAAAATGCTTGTGGTACACGACCTTTGACAATTGTCCAATATGATGGACACGTTATCATTTAAAGTATTAATTAAAACTATACATTATTTCTAAAATAAATAAGGTACTTCCTAGATGTCGTAGCGCAAGTCCTCAATCAAATGGTTTATGGTTCAAGTTCGTTGAAAAACGGGTGTGTATGTTATTTGCTTATTTGTGGTATAAACACAATCTATTCAAACCTAATGATTTACTAAAGAATTTGCAATGTATCTTTTGAAAATTTCAATAGAACGAATCAATTTTGTCTTTTAGTATGAAATAACAGTTTTTTGTTAATCCGACATCTTGAGGAATACAACAAGTAAAACATAAACATAAGTTACTTTTAACACAAACCCTTACCTAAATTTCCTGTTTTTATATAATAATCTAGTTGTCGGTTCTTTATTTTACAATTTTTTTTTTCTTTTTTTTTTCTGGTAGGACTTTGTTTGCACTTTTTATTATGGGCTGGTTTCACATTCCACAGTGTGTAGTAAATGTAAATGTGGGCCAGGCTTAAGCCCAATAGTTTTACAACCCACATGGGGTCACGTGCCTCCTTATCTAAAAGTCCAAGATAAGTACGGAGTATACGGTTTTCCATGTGCCTTTCTGGTTCAATAGATTGATCGCGATGTTGTACTTTATGCAAATACAGTTGTACTATGCATTACATTGACTCACACACTGGCTTTTGCAGTTGTGGATTGGATCTCATCAGAATAATAATTTGAAAGTTTGTGGTTGAATAATTGAATTCATATCATCAATGTAATATGTAACTGTCTATTAATAATAAGAAATAGATTAACAATACGCAGGTAATTATATTTAATTAGTATTAAGTCTCATGCGTTATAACGGGGGGCGTAAAACCGTATCAAGTGCCACCAATGACAGACAAACTCAAATAACCACCAACATTGAAAAAGCTCATGTTAAGAAAAAGAAAAATAAAAAACAAAGAGGGCAACATCAAACGAAAATAAGCGTAAAATGTTGAACCACGTAAGTAAAACATATAAAACAATAGAGTAAATATCGTTTTTGCTCCTTGTGGTTTGTACAAAATAACTATTTTACTCAAATAGTTTAAAAATGACTTTTTCCTCCTTGTGGTTACCAGTGTTTTTCGATTTTGCTCCCCGACCCTAACTCCATCCAAATATTCTGTTAAGTGTCACCCATGTGCCCCTCACGTGAGGGGCATTTTGTCTTTTCTCTTTAAGGGTTACTTTTGTCATTTGAAATGTAAATCAACCTAGGGTTTTGATATCATTAAACAATCGAACATCAGAGGAGGGTAACAGAAAACAAAAGTATTCAAACCTTAAACAATCGAAGAGGAGATTGAAGTCGGAAACGAAGTTTAACAGCAGATTCGATGTCGCATTGGTTCAATCGTTCTCCAAGTTTAACAGCAGAACGATTGAACCAATGCGACATCAAATCTGCTGTTAAACTTCGTTTCCGACTTCAGTCTCCTCTTCGATTGTTTAAGGTTCGATTGTTTAAGGTTTGAATACTTCTGTTTCCTGTTACCCTCCTCTGATGTTCGATTGTTTAATGATCAAAACCCTAGGTTGATTAACATTTCAAATGACAAACTTAACCCTTAAAGAGAAAAGACAAAAATGCCCCTCACGTGAGGGGCACATGGGTGGCACTTAACAGAAAATTTGGATGGAGTTAGGGTCGGGGAGCAAAATCAAAAAACACTGGTAACCACAAGGAGGATAAAAGTCATTTTTAAACTATTGGAGTAAAACGGTTATTTTGTACAAACCACAGGGAGCGAAAACGATATTTACTCAAAACAATAAGTAAGTCAATCTTGAACCAGCGTGTTACGACGGAGACGTTAAACTGGAAAAAAAAATAAGGGTAAAAATGTTAAATAACACACTGTTACGATGTGTTACTCGCAAAATTTAGACGGAAGCACAAAATAAAAAAATTGTATAATATAAAAAGTACGGAGGATCAAAGATGAAAATAAAATATATCAGGCTTAAATTGTAAAATATTTAAAAGTAGTAAGTTGAAATTAAAAAAAGTTAAAGTTTAAGAAAAAGACAAAGATGGGTACAACCCACTAAACATATAATACAACCCACTAAACATGCCAAAGTTAATAATTAGTATTATATAAATGAGAACTATATAATTTGGTTTAATCGGTTTGATACAGACTTTAATATGATTTTTAGTTGATGAAGCGATAAATGTTCAAAGAAGCGACGCTAGAAAAAAGAGAAAGAAATAACGAGATCATAAAAAAAAAATTAAAAGGTATGGCCAGTCAATGAGATCGAGTACGCTCATGTGGAGAAATCATATATCTCTGTGTGAATATTTACCTATTACCTATGATAAAATTCTAGATATAAATATTTACAATCATGAAATTTTAGCAACTACCATGACAAATTAAATGCACATACTTTTGGATAAATATATGTCAAGTACAATTTCATAACAGGCATGATCATTGTTGTTAGGACCGGATCGGACCGGTCGATCCGACCGATTCGACCGCGAATCGGTGGCTGGTCCGATCCGGTCAGGGGTTTTTTGTCATTTGAACCGGCCGGTCCGAACCGAACCGGCGGTTGGACCGGCGAACCGGACCGGTTCAGACCGGTTTTCTGATTTTTTTTTATTTTAGAGGGTAAAAACGGGGTGTTAAACCATAAATTAGTACGTAGGATATACAAATATAGTTAAGTTTTATATATAACTATAAAATATATGTATAAATCATATATAAATTACTTATATTTAATTACATATATAAATATAATTAAAATATAGTTAAATCCGGTCCATCCGGTCCGACCGGTCCGACCGGTCCGACCACCAAACCAGTAAGGCGTCCGGTTCGACGTCCGATCCGGTTCTGAAAATATTGGGCATGATCTTCAATACCCGATCAGCTTTTAAATTAGTTCATTCAATTTACCATACAATTCCACGTTTGATAACACATTTTAGCAATAAAAGAAGTTAAACAATTTCATATTAGGTATAATAACATACTTTAGCAATAAAAGAAGTTAAACAATGTTATACGTGATATGGTTCTACATACATTTACTATGAAATATGGAATTGTATACTTAAAAAAATAAATGTAAAATTATTTATTTTTTGTTAGTAAACATTCAAAATTTTGTTTCGGTTTGGTTTAAATAAGTGTTAGTTATTGCAATGGGACAAATGGTTTATTATAATTGCTCTTATAAATTTATACATTTATTTTTAAATTACTAGTGTTATTATTATTGTTTTACTGAAATAAAACACATATATTCTAGAGTCTACTCAGTTTGTTCTGATCTAATTTATAACATGTCATGTTTTTATCCTTGATACCTAAAATAATATTTTTAGTGAATATCCTCAATTAACAAAAATGTCCTTTATAGGTGAAACTTGCCGCTTATTTGATGTATGCACTATCTACATATATATGTGATATACACTTATGTGTTGTATGCTATATAATATGCTTGCTATTTGTTATTGCTATTGTTATCGAGTCGGGTGTCTCTTTGGAAGCGGTCTCTCTATCTCCTTAGATAGAGAAATGACTCGTCACCACCTACCACTCCCAGTCCCTACTCTTGAGTGGGATATACAGGGTATGTTTGTTTGTTTAGTTATTGCAATGGGACATTCTAGTCTAATGGTGCAACATGCCACCTATTTTGATGTATGTTTTTGTGTTATAAATTTTTATGTGTTATATACCTATGTGTTGTTTGCTATATAATATGCATGCTTTTGTTTGCTATTGCTATTGCTTTTGTTTTTCAAGTTGGTGGTTTCTTTGTAAGCGGTATCTCTACCGCCCAAGGTAGAGGAAAAACTCGCGACCACCTACCCCTCCCACACCCTACTTCTAAGTGGAATATACTGGGTATGTTTGTTTGTTTGTTTATTTATTCTAGTCTAATGGCATGAGAATGATAGTTTGTGTTTAGATCTTTTAAAGTCTCGGTTTTAAAACTGACCCATGAAGATTTCCCTACGTTATTAGGTTTTATACTTGATGATGTTTTTAAATGAGTCAAACTTGAAATGTTAAAATTAATATAAACGATTAACATTCGTCTAAATAAATTCCGTCTAAAAAATTTCACTCAAATATTTGTGGTGGTTACAAACTACACAAAAATCAAATAACTACCCTCAACTATCAGGATGTTGATAGTTTTACAAACAAAATCAAATTTTAAGAATTTAATGTAAAATGCCGACAGTGAAGGAGAAAAATAAGTGTCGGTGCCCTTAAATCTTGTATGCTATACACATACTTTATTACTTGTCTGTTTTTCCCATCGCTATAAATGATTAGACTTGTGTCGTTTTGTCTAATAATTTTTCAATGTATATAAAACTTTTATAGGTTAGCATTCATATCTTTTTATACATAAATTATTTCATATATCGTATATGTACTCCATACCTTTTATCTTTTATCTTTCTTATTTATGTTTGGGTTTGAATTCCTTAACCAGAATTCACGTATTGATTTTAATTTCAAGATATTTATGAAGTGTCATTAAACAAATGTTAAAGCAAACTTTATGGTATTATTTTATAAATAATAAATTATATGCTGGAGAAAAGTTCTCATTATTATTTTAAAATAACATATTAAGGTTGTTCATCCACCTTTTATAAGTTTCTTATTTATATTTTTTATAAATAATATTTTATTTGGCACATTATAGAGTTGGATTTATTAATTGAAAATAGTTTGAATTCACATGCATTCAAAGCTGATGATTAACCGATGGTAACCCGATTAACGAAACTGTTTATAATAGAAGCTAATTGATTATAGAAATCTAAAAACTGAGATATTAACTAATTTTAACCCATAATCAAACAAAATTCACTCATTGTTATCGTTAAACAAAACGGCCACTTCCAAAGACCTTAATACAACGGCCCCCTAATTACAGTTATTTAGTTTTGTATGGCCAAGTTCGTGGTTTAAATTAATTAACATTTCAATCCGAAAATAATAATCTTAATTTTGCCTCATAATTACTAGTTAGGGGCCTACCAATTTATAGATTAAAACAAAACACATATATTTGTTCTTCAAGTTACCTAAAGTATAATTGTCCGACAGTTTATATCATATTACGGGGTCGATGATTCATTAGAAAACATTTTTCAATACTTTAACAGTCACATTTCATATGGGCTAACTTGTCCTAAAACCTAGAGGTAATTAAACATATGTTGTTTCACTTTTTATTTTCCACAGGCATTAAACTCATATGATAATCTTTATATTACAAATTACAAAGTTATAGGAGATAAAGGTGTGACACATAAAGTCATACTATTAATGTAAGCTCTGAAAAGCTAAAACCTTTTACCAAAACCTCTAACATGAGTTGTTTACCATCATGTTCATGGAAAGATTGCTTTAAACTTTATTATCTTTAATATACAAATCAATAAATAAAGATGCAACATTAGTGTGTCACAACCAAAACAATTTGGGAAAATGCAACTCTCTAACCAATTTAATCTATAAAGCATATACTAAAATAAGTTATAATATTTTTAAAATTTTATATGTTGAATTGAGTTATTATTGCATGAGTGGAGTACCATGTGCCTTTGTATGTACTATCAAAATCCACTATTAATATTCCCATTCATCACTCACTTTGACACACATTCTTTTCTTTTCCCTTTGTATATTTCAAAGGGAAGAAAAACATGAAGTTGCCAATCTTTCTTCTTCTCATTCTTGCTCTTCTAGCCCTTATATCCACTTCATATTCACTAGTACAAGATCCTGATCTTGTAGTAGAAGATGTTCATAGGTACACTAAGATCACTCACTTTTTAATATTCCACTTTTGTCATTGTTATTAATTTCAAAAAAAAAAAAAAACGTTGTTGTTTAACACAAATTCTAACTTCTAAATGTGTTATTCTATGTGACAATGCAGGAGTGTAAATGAATCTAGGAGGAATTTGGGATCTCTATCATGTGGGACAGGAAACCCAATCGACGACTGCTGGCGTTGTGACAAGAATTGGGAAAAGAACCGCCAACGGTTAGCCGATTGCGCAATCGGGTTTGGAAAACACGCCATTGGTGGGCGTGATGGTAAAATATACGTCGTGACCGACTCCAAAAACGATGATCCGGTTAACCCTAAACCAGGAACCCTAAGATATGGTGTGATCCAAAATGAACCATTATGGATCATATTTGCACACGACATGACCATCAAACTTAAAGAAGAACTCTTGATGAACTCATTCAAGACTATCGATGGTCGTGGCGCCAATGTTCACATAGCCGGTGGACCATGCATCACCATCCAATATGTGACGAACATCATCATACATGGCATCAACATACATGATTGTAAGCAAGGTGGGAACACTAATGTTCGAGACTCACCGAGCCATTATGGGTATCGAACGATATCGGATGGTGATGGGATATCGATCTTTAGTGGAAGTCATGTATGGGTGGATCATTGTTCATTGGCTAATTGTCATGATGGTTTGATTGATGCCATACATGGATCCACAGCCATCACAATATCTAACAATTACATGACACATCATGATAAGGTCATGTTATTGGGGCATAGTGACACTTTGCTTCAAGACAAGAATATGCAAGTCACAATTGCATTTAACCACTTTGGTGAAGGCCTTGTACAAAGGATGCCAAGGTATGTCCCATAAATTGCATACATACATATACATATATACATATATACATATATACATATACATTAATTTCTCTTTGATGAATATAGATGTAGGCATGGGTATTTTCATGTTGTGAACAATGACTACACTCATTGGGAAATGTATGCAATTGGAGGAAGTGCATCACCAACAATCAATAGCCAAGGGAATAGATTTCTAGCTCCTAATTCTGCTGATAGCAAAGAAGTGAGTATTTGAGAATACGTAAAGAGGTATTTTAGTCATTTTATTTAATCATATTTTTATGCTTGTAATGTTAGGTGACGAAACGAGAGGACACACCGGAAGATGAATGGAAAAACTGGAATTGGCGTTCTGAAGGTGACCTCATGTTAAACGGTGCATATTTTACGCCATCGGGAGCAGAGGCGTCCAAAAGTTATGCACGAGCATCAAGCTTGAGTGCACGACCATCTTCCATCGTGGGCTTAGTCACGGCTAATGCAGGTGTCCTTAGGTGTACGAGAGGCTCTCGGTGCTAGCCTTATGCCCCACGCGTCTTTTCGACCTTTTTAAAAGTTAACTAGAAAAAAGTAATATCATGTTTATAATTTTATATATATTTACTTCTATAAGCAAACAAAGTTTGCATTTCTAGTTAGCCTGTCTCTGTTTCCATGCAACAAATTGCCACCTAGGAGTTCAATTATGAACCCTTGTTGAAACAGATGAATCAAGTGCTAAAATTGTTATGCTTTGGTAAATTTTGTTGATTATTGTGGTTATATTATTCTTCAAAAATGTATATGTTTAGTTAATGTTTAGCTTGTTACTTTTTAATTTGCGAGCATTTAAATGCAACATTTAGCTTCTAATTACATTTATTAACCACTTATAACTATAATTTTATAAAATTTAAACTTTTAATCTTTTAAATAGATGGTAGACTATTATATATAAAATAACCATATGACATTCAACCCTATGTCTTAATTTACTCGTTATTAAAAAACAGGATGGGACCTTATAATAATATAAACTACATATAAACGTTAAATTTGTTCCCTGTGTCACACATGAAAGTTGGATAATATGTTACAAAAGGTGATCAATAATTAAGAATGAAAAAGAATTCTTAAAAAGAACCACCGACTCATGACCCGCACAACATGAGAGGCATAGTGTACAACCATATTTCAAACTATATGAATAAAGGGTATTACAACATTCAAAGCACAAAGGTACGACCATCCAATGCATGGAAAATGCATTAAATTTCTTCATAAAGAACCCATTATTCTTGGTAGACCTAAAATGTAGCCAATAGCAGAGAAGAATTTACCTTGGGAAATACAACACAAGAAGCACTAAGTTACAACCATTCAATGCATGTAAACTTGCATTTAATTCAGTCTTAAATAACCCATCATATTGGTAGACCTAATTCAACCGATGACAAATACAAGAAAACCATATAATCTTTTATCAAGTTAGTACAAGCTTAGAAGCACAAAGATACAACCATTTAATGCATAAAAAATGCATTGAATTCTTTCATAACTAAACAGTTAAACATCCATGAGTTTGGTAGATACATTCACACTAGGTTTTCTATGTTTCTATAAGTACGTTTCTTGTATTAGTAGGAAATGTTTGCAAGTAAAGAAGATCGAAAAATATTACCATTTATCTATACATTTGAGGAAATATTTTTTACTTCTTTTAATTTTTGGAAATTGGTTACAAGTATAAAAGAAAGAAAATATAATAAAAATAGAAAAAAAATATTATTTAATTAAAAAAATATAAAAAATTATGATTTCTAATGTAAATACATCCATTGAGCAAACTTGAGAAATAAATGCATCCAAATCTTGTGTTTTTTATAGATATTTATATTTATATTTATATTTATATTTATATTTGTATTTATATTTGTATTTATATTTGTATTTATATTTGTATTTATATTTGTATTTATATTTGTATTTATATTTGTATTTATATTTGTATTTATATTTGTATTTATATTTGTATTTATATTTGTATTTATATTTGTATTTATATTTGTATTTATATTTGTATTTATATTTGTATTTATATTTGTATTTATATTTGTATTTATATTTGTATTTATATTTGTATTTATATTTGTATTTATATTTGTATTTATATTTGTATTAATATTTGTATTTATATTTGTATTTATATTTGTATTTATATTTGTATTTATATTTGTATTTATATTTGTATTTATATTTGTATTTATATTTGTATTTATATTTGTATTTATATTTGTATTTATATTTGTATTTAGATTTGTATTTATATTTGTATTTATATTTGTATTTATATTTGTATTTATATTTGTATTTATATTTGTATTTATATTTGTATTTATATTTGTATTTATATTTGTATTTATATTTGTATTTATATTTGTATTTATATTTGTATTTATATTTGTATTTATATTGTATTTATATTTGTATTTATATTTGTATTTATATTTGTATTTATATTTGTATTTATATTTGTATTTATATTTGTATTTATATTTGTATTTATATTTGTATTTATATTTGTATTTATATTTGTATTTATATTTGTATTTATATTTGTATTTATATTTGTATTTATATTTGTATTTATATTTGTATTTATATTTGTATTTATATTTGTATTTATATTTGTATTTATATTTGTATTTATATTTGTATTTATATTTGTATTTATATTTGTATTTATATTTGTATTTATATTTGTATTTATATTTGTATTTATATTTGTATTTATATTTGTATTTATATTTGTATTTATATTTGTATTTATATTTGTATTTATATTTGTATTTATATTTGTATTTATATTTGTATTTATATTTGTATTTATATTTGTATTTATATTTGTATTTATATTTGTATTTATATTTGTATTTATATTTGTATTTATTTGTATTTATATTTGTATTTATATTTGTATTTATATTTGTATTTATATTTGTATTTATATTTGTATTTATATTTGTATTTATATTTATATTTATATTTATATTTATATTTATTTTGTAATATCAATTTTCCATTTCTAATCAACTAAGTTATATATACCCCACATGATGAGACAAGTAACGTGGCTTACTAAATATAGAAGCTCATGTATGACATGGTACCAATACCAATAAATACTAAACTAGAAAAACTAACACTTATCCTACCCCATCTTATCTTTTTATCTCGAACATTTGAAATATGTTTAAACAAAAACATTGGTTATGAAACTATAAATGTTTATATATTTTCACAGAACTTTTACACTAATTATAAAGAGTATAAGCTACGAAACTCTAAATCTTGACAACAAACTAACCGCATATGTCAAGATGAACAATAAAGTTTTATATGGAATTACTTGTAATAGTATATATGTTATTACTTTTAATATTAAATTCACCAGATGACTGAAACATAAAAATAACATTGAAATGTTAACAATATATAGATTGTGTTAGGTTGTCTATAATAACATGTGAAAAAGAAATGCTTGAAAGATAAAATAGATATGTTTTTGTTATCATGTATAGTATATACGTATGTTTCTGGAGGTTAGCCGGATTAAAATGTATTTGACTTAGTAATTTTTCGTAACATTAATCTAAAAAACATTATCTTTAATGCTTAAAGTTGAAAATTTGTATTGTTTTATGTAACAAGCGACTTGAAACCTGAGAGTTCTAACGTGTCACCAGTCACTTGAACCAAAAATGTTATGTAACAAGCGACTTGAAACCTGAGAGTTCTAACGTGTCACCAGTCACTTGAACCAAAATGTAATCATTTGAACTTTATTGTATTATGTTTACCCAGATTTAAAGATTCAATAGCCAAAAAGCTATAAAAATAACATTATTGGTTTTAATAATAACACCAATAATAATTCTATAATTGTTAAATAATTCAAAAGCAAAAAATTATAAAGTTAAAAGATTAATGACCGGTTACCCTCTTTTCAAGTTAACAAATATCAAGCTCATAGTGTATAGACAAAGTAATAATCTTAGTACATTACACGTAATCAAAAGTTTTGGTACATGATATTATGCATCAACACTATTCTTGTCACATGCATTGCCCCAAATTAATTTTTTTAGTAATTATATTGGAATATTAAAAATTATACAAGTCATATGCATTTTAGGAAGGAAAATTAGATTTTAATAATTTAAATTATTGATTATTAGCTAATATTAATTCCAACTAACAGTTTGATTAGTACTAATCTCAACTTTCTATTTTGTTACCAATAATAGTCACAGACTAATTGTTTGTTAACTCCATTAATTTTTTAAAATGTGGCCTGTGACGTTGGTCATGACGTTGCATATGACATGAACTATTACATAACTAAAAAAATTATCATTCAGTTTTTGCGTCTTGTCTCCAAGCCATTTGATCAGCGAGAAAAGCGTTACGTTTAATAACTTAAAAAATGATTTTCTATAAGCCATTAGGTAATACATTTATATTTCTAATTATAACTATGTTATACGTCACGTCATGAGCCACACCATATGATACGTCATAAAAAACTAACGGAGTTATTGAACAGTTAGATTGAGACTGTTATTAGTAACAAAATCGAAAATTAGGATTAATACTGGTTAAAGTGTTAGTTGACATTAATATGGCCAAATAATTAATTGTTTCAATTTGTGAAATCCAATTTTCCTTCTAAGAATATGTAAACAATAAAATAGAGTTTGTAAACAATTTTTGATATAGGGAATGAATGAAGGGGATAAGTGTGTTGTAGTCCCAATGAGTGTCACAACACTCTCACCACATGCATGCTCTCCATTCACACATCAAACAACCGGCTATTTAATGAATATTCATTTCCATGTGACTTTTCTGCCGTGTCGGAAAGGCTTGCTCTTATATTTAAGAGGTTTTGCAAAATCTAATATCCACATAATTATAATAGAATAATAGTTCACATATACAATATGATACTGAGTGTAAAAAGTAGTTAGAATCCACACTCGATTAAGTTTGAACTCAGCTTGCTTAACTGGATTTCAGACGTCTGGTAGTTGTTTCTTTCGGTACATGGTACAATGATAACAATATCAATAGACTCGGGGTTCAAGATCTAATTAGGGGTTGATTTAAGGTTTTGTTTTTTTAGAGGTTGTTTATGTTCTTTATCTTTGCATACACATTTTTCCATGTTGCAAATATACATGTGTATGTGTTAGGGTCTCATGTTATTCATCATGTCCTTACATCGTTTCACTTGTTATCACCCTAACCTTACATGATACCAATACGACACTAAAATAGAATAAGTTATGATACTAATGATATAATTAGAGGAGGCAAAAGGGATCCAAAGATTTGATTTTGGGTCATGATGGGTGTTTTAAAAATAAAGATGGGTTAGAATGGATTAAATAAAAAACACAAGTGGGTCAAGATGGGTTAAAAGTATTTTTGGAAAAAAAGAAACATAGGTCAAGATGGGTTTTCAAAATTAGATCTACAAGTATAAGTCAACGTTTCTTTCACTCAAATTGATCGCCTCCGTCGCAAAGGCACCACCGCACCACCACCACCACACCACCGCATCACCACCGGTCCACCACACCACCACCGCATCACCATCGGTCCACCACACCACCACACACATACAACCTCCCGCCTCTGTCGAGTTTCATCGCGCATCACCACCGTTCCGCCGCGTCGCCGCGGGTCCGTCGCGTCGCCGCGGGTCCGCCGCGTCGCCACGGGTCCGCATATGCATCTATCTATATGTGTTGTTGGATTGTAGAATAGTAGTAAAATAGTGTTGACTTTTTTAAAAATGATTCGTCCTGATCCGAACCCATCCTGATCCAAACCCATATTGACCCAAACCCATATTGACCCAAACCCATCCTGACTTTTTTTCGAAATGACTCATCCTAACCCAAACCAATCCTGACCCAAATCCATCCTAACCTAACAACCAACCCAATCCAATCCACTCATTTTGTCACCTCTAGATATAATAATAGATGTTTAAAATGAAATGAGATGCATGTAAAAATTATCGATCAATCCCTAAGTCAAGTTAAAGGTATCAACACAACCTCGGTTGTCTAGTTTTGTTTTGGGTGTTGGCAAGGTATCTTTTTGTGGCCGGTGTTTCTTGTTGTAATTCTATGTTTTTCTGGTGTATGTTTCGGTATATTTAGTATCTTGTTAACCTCTTTTTAATAATATTACATGTCATCCGTTCAAAAAAAAGTATCAACACAAATGTATAATAATTATTAGGCTACCTAAAGAATGGTTTCTTCACTTTTTTAAAGTTTTCTCCCTCTTCTCACGATTATACTTTCGCTCTCTATTTTGTTCTCTCTTCACAGACATAGAGTTATAACGCAGCTTAAAGTGCGTTAAACACCTAGTAAATGAAGTTATGCATGACACATGCCTAACCTCCATAGGGCTATTATGCATGCGTTGCATGTATTATAACTTTGGTGCATGTGCGAAGATCTTAAGTCTCCTTCTTCCTGTTTTTCACTTAGAAGTAAAAACTTATGAGTATTTTGTCTGAAAATTCTATACGTTTTAAGTCAGACCTCCTAATATAACGATAGAAATTAAATATGATAAAGAACCATGTTAATCAACATAAAATGTTATTTTCAATAATAATGTTTCAAGATATTTAATGCATTAAAACATATTTCGGGTTTTTAATTTATCAAGATGACTAATTAATGAATTTGATTCGTTTCTTTTAAAGTTATTTTTTGTTTTACCTAACTGAATATCAAATCTATTCTTGATGTTGATATTCATCATAATGATATTAGTTGTGTTTTCTTTGATGTTGATTAGTCTTGTTTAGTTCATCACGATTCCGATGCCTAAAAAACTTTGAAAAATCAATTGTGAACACATGTTAACATGCTTAGTTATTAACTTAATTGCCAATTTGTCCTGTTTTATTAGACATTTACTGATAAGGTATCTCCAGTTTATTCAAGGTAGAGAACTAACGATTTAAATTTAGATTCTAATCTTTTAAATGCTATCAAAGTACCATTTTAATTAAACAAAACATTTGGTTATGTTATTATTTATTTTAATGATAAATATATTAGTATTATGTCTTTAACCAATTAAGCTCATTAGATCCGAATCTTATTCGGATAAAAATATTAGACTACAACAACAAGAAAAAAATATTTTGGCAAGAGTACCCATTAATGCCAACACTGGTTGTTGAAAACATGTTAAAAAAAGATTGAACACTTTAGATTGAAGCAAGTTGGTTAGTTTGAGTACGACTTGGTTACCAGTTTTGATTTTTAATGTTTAGTTGTTTAATAGTTTGGTCTGGTTTTTAGTCAGCTATGCTTGTCGGACTGGCGATTAATCTTTTATTAATTATAACTTTTTTTATGATATTCGAAATGTATAGTTAATATATAAGTATTATAATCATAAACTATCTTTATAATACTACAAGTTTTAATATGAACTAATAAGTTTTAGAAAAAATAACCCAATTTAAAATTCAAACAGTCAAAACGAACGGTTAAATCACTATCCTGGTAAAAGTTAAAACTAGGTGATCTGCGAATCAACCCAACCTAGCAAATATGATTTATCATCTTTCAAAAACCATAGTTTACGGTTCAACCTAAGATTTTCATCGAAACTATTGAACTAAACTGTAAAGATACATGTCAACTCGAACAGTTCAAAAAGCAAAATTTGGGCTTCAGAAGAAAAAAGAAGTATTGAGTGGAAAATCAATTACATAATTGGGAGGCACAAGAGCCCACCGGCACAAGCACATGTGACATGTCTATACACACTCCATCCAAATGAACCTCACGTTGTGCTAGCTTTACCCCAAATGTTGACACATGCTTCCTACTGATTGCTAAAGTATAAAAGGTTTCCTTTCAGTACTCATGGTTCATTGTACCCAACCCAAAACAGGGGACCCACGACCCGTGGACTGTTGAAAGTCAACGAGAGATATAGCCGTGCACACCACATTCATGGTTTGGTCAAACAACCATGACGACACTAGCGAGCACTGTTCTTAAAAACCAAAACCAGACAAATCTCTTTGACCTGAAACTAGCTACATAACATGTTCTACTAACTACTCTTGAAACACCCTTAACCTGATTATACATCGGGAATTTGAGATATCATCACAACACAACTAGATATATAAGCAAACCATAATGAACAAATGCTTTCATGACTTGATCGAATGAAAAATGTTCCTAGCAACAAAATGTCTTACAAATGAGATATAAAGTTACTTGTATGTTACTTGAGCCAACCGATAGCTTTTGCTTATTTAAAAATTCATGTATTCGCCACTGATACTAATTTCAACGGTAAAACTCAATCACCAAGCAAACTTATCTAGCAAAACGATGGACGCTTGAAACCCTATGACAGAAATCTCAGATCCGAATCCAGCTTTGATGGGGTCATGTAAGATAACAAGTTTGTGAAAGCTATCAAATAAGAAGATACACATTGAAACAGAGACCAAACCACCATTGGAAAGAGAAGTAGGTATTGGATATCAACATCATCTTTGGAAATATCACAAGAATGTAACAATCTGTTTCTCCCAACTAAAAGCATGATTCTAACATTTAACCATTTGCCAGCAAAAACCTTATCATAAGAAGAAAAATAACAACTAAATGCAAGATAAATTATGCCCTGAAAAGGGCTGAAATTAAATTTAGGGCAAAATCGTGGTGAAATTCCGAAGTGACGGATCATTTCCAGGCTTTACGGCCTCTGAACTGTTTGTCAGCACCCCGTTGCTTCTTCTTTTTATGGAGCTTCATTCTTGCAATCTTTGATCTCTTGGCAACCAACGGCATGGCCTTCTTGTGTTCTTTTTGCCGGTTGCTTAACCCACCAGTCTATCAATTATCATACAAAATAAATCAGGTATACAGTTTTGATACGGATTAATATCTAATAAATAACAAGAAACTTATGGACCATACTTTAAACCAACAAAAAGTCATGGCATTTATTATGATAGGGCTGATTACTTAGTTCAGTGATCTAACATACAAGCCCACATGGGGAGTAACTCAACTTATATATACGCATTTATTTCTTCTTTTTTCTGATGTGAGATTGGGTCATGTAGCCATATAATATAGGCTTTATTTGTTGATGTAATTTGTCGAGTGGAAGATTCCAATAGTCAAGTGATCATAAAGGTTGAATTTGAAGGTCATTATAAAAGTAAAAGTTGTAGCAACTTTTTTGTATAATGTGTGTAAAATAAGATGGAAGAAACATATAAGGAAATCACCCAGATGCATGCTGTAACGCAAATTTTTTAGAAAAAATGAGTCTCTGAAATTTAAAGTCATAAATCACTATTTAGATGAGTAAATGAGTTACGACAGACTTATGCTTATGTGTGTGTTTGTGTAAATATAGAAAGATATTCATATATGTAGTTCCTATATATGGGGCGGCATGGCTGGTTCGTCATGCAATCAAATCAAGCTGCTTTAGGCTCCCAAAACGACATGGTGGCTAAACAGAAGGAAAAAAAATTGGTTAACTCCATCATTACCCTCCATCCTTCCCTAACTCCCTAAGATACAAAACCACACCACAATGATTACATACATGATTCAACAACCAGCACAAAACATACTGTACGTCCCCAACAATTAGCACCACACTGCTAGCGGTGAAAAACAGCAACCATCCTTATCATGATGTGAAGTTTACAGATGAATACCACCTTTCACGACTGTGAATGTGTGTTGAGTTATGTGTGGAGGTACTTTTATTGTATGTGTGAATTGTGATTGTTTTGTTGCGGCCTACAGGGGTATACCTAAGAGGAGGAGGCAAACAGTAGACTAAGGCATTGTACTCAGAACCTAAAGCGACTTAACTTCGATGCATAACAAGGCATCCAAGCTCCGCTCATATATCCATTGAGATAACAACCACCACCATACCCAGTAAATCCTCCCAATAGCAAGTCTATTTGTGGGGTCTGGGCCCTTGGGATGTGGGCAAAGCACATCTCTTTTCATAAGGATAGAGAGGCTGCTTCCAAAGATACCCTTGGCTTGAAAGCAAAACCATAAAAAAGCATACAAGAAGCATATATCTATTTCGATTCCTTAAACATATGATTTATATTCTTTATTTTCATTCAAGTAGAAATGATAAAATTTTCAGTGGTTCATCACTCAAAAGAATGCAAATTGCACAGACATAAAAATCAAAATTTTGGTATATTTGTTTAACAGAATTCTTGACACTTAATCTCTTCGGCATGATTCTTGTCAATGGGGCTTTATAGAAATTGTAGATGGTAAATATATGCAGAAACCCTAGGGGAGCCAATAATTCAGGGAAATTAAATAAATAACAAGATATAAAATAAAAACACACCTTTTGCTGCTTGACAGCAGCTCTTGCTTGATACTTTCCTGTCTCTTCTCTTCCTGCTTTAATTAAAGCCTTTCTTTCTTCCTTCGTCATCTTTTTCCTTATGTTAGCCTACAAAAAATGGGATATAGACCGGTCAGGCTCGTGAAAATAGCCTAGAAGAAACCAGGTCAAACTTGGTTGAAAGTCACCAAAGTTATTTTTATGACTAAACCTTCTAACTCATTAAATCAAAAAACAAAATCACTATTAAAATAAAATATTTCTTGTAATCATATCTTAACACTAAACACTAAAAATTAATAAAATTTACAGGCAAAGAGTATACACAACCTTTTCAGGTCAACCTAACACAACCCATACAAAAAATGTCCATTATGCTCAATTATGTAACCATGAATATTTGTCAACATTAATGGAAAAACAAGCAACTTATATACACTACCTAGGTGTCTTCATACAGCATAAGCTGGATTATACTTTATCTTTAATTGATTAAACTAATAAATAAAATAGATTTGAGGAAAACATATGAAACCAGTCGTAGCCTCCCAACATGTATTATAATGCATAAAACCTCCTACCTCATTTTAGTTAAAAAAAAGATTGTCAATACCATATATTTCCCGTTATGATAATCAACACTAACTGGTTATTAAAAAGTTCAGAATTTTCAGACATAAGATGTTTCTGCCTTTAAGTCAGCCTGACCTGGCCCGTACCAAAATTGCCCATTTGCCACTTTTAAAAACACATAAGGGTACTAGCATAGATGCAAGTTTTTAGCAAGTCCAATCATGAACAAATAGCAAAGGAAGATGGTCCTTAACAAATCCTAAAATTTCTTCCAATAATTAAAGATGAAGCTGATAAGTAAAAGAACTTACTTCGAGAGTATATCCATCCACTCTTTTCAAACGTAGTTGATCAGAACTCGGGATCTTAAAGTGCTCCGCTTTTGAATCTGATACTTTTTTCAACAATCCATGGTTGACCAAGGCACGTTTTGCCTCCTTCTTTGCCTATTTTAACAAATTTAATATTCTACGATTACAACTAGCATGGAAAAGCAAACAATCTCAAATTTGAACTCAAAGGGTTGCAAAATAGTATGTTGTGCGAAAATGAAACTTACCTTTAGCTCTTTGATTCTTTGGAAATCCTCATTTGAAAGAATACCATCTGTTACATCTGAAGTATCATCTTTATCCAATTTAGCTACTGCTAGCCTTTTTAGAGCCCTAAGACTTTGATTGGCAGAATCAAGTTGTTCATCAAAATCAACAAATTTCCGCTTTTGCCCTTTGATTTCATCTAAGCTTTTCATCTCATCATTATCATCGTCACTACATGAAGCATCACCTTCTTCTTCAGATATTTCATCCTCTTCACTACCTATCTGTGTATCATCATCTTCTTCTTCTTCATCATCATCATCATCATCTTCTTCATCATCATCATCATCATCATCCCCAACTTCAGAGTTAAGCTCCGAACCACCATCATAAGTGCTGACATCATCATCAATACTTGCATCCTCTTCTCCAAGATCATCACTAGAGTGATCATCCATGTCAGAAGGATTGCTGATATCATCACCGACATCATCTTCCTGAAGTAAATCAACCCCAGGAACATCACTGGGAACAGTGACCTCACCAATGCTTTTGGTTTTGCCTTTGGATCGGGCCTTCCTCGGTCTTTCTTTACAAGTAGTGAAGGGCAAATCTACAAAGAACATTTCATCAACCAAGTCATTAATGCACACAATATATACACATAGTGTGTGTGTGTGTGTGATTCTACAGTACCTCTCTGAACAATGAAATAAGTGAACGGGCTGCAGATGAAACTGCTTTCTCATGTGATTTCTTATATAGCACGAGGTCTTGCAGCAAGTCTTCTGTCATTAACTGATCAACAGCAGTATTAGAAAAAAGCGATAACTTAGTTTTTGTGTTTAACTTAAAATCTGTTATTTCTACCGAAGTTGCATGTAGAGACATGAACATACAATGGATAGCTTACCAGAGGAATTCTCAAACATAATTCCCTCACAACATTTAATCCAACAGCAATTGACTGCAAAGGGAAAACAAAATTAGAATTTTACTGTAACATTTACATCACTCAAAAGAGGAACAAAATTTTGAAAATATCCATTAAAAGAGACCTCTGTACGTGAGCGATCATGCACGAATTGATTGACTATTTGCTTGAACAATGGTTCAACTGCATCAGGTGGAACCTGCACCATGTAATTTGAACATTTAGGCATCATGGTATGTAGTGGAGAAATAAACAAATAATTCAACTAAAATGATATAATGAAAAATGATAGGTTACGATGGTACCATATCATGACAGGCTTGAACAGCTGCTGCTAGTAAGTTTGTCACATCTCTTTGATGGGGCTGCAAATATCAATAACGACAATGATATTTGTGAATGGAAGTAGCATTGAAAAGGTAAATTCAAGTGAAGATAACTAACAAACTAGAAAGTAGAAGGCATTCAAACCTGAACATATTTCTGAAGAAAAGGATAGAAGTTCAATAGGATCAATCTATGAAGGCCAACAGTGCGGGCAACTACTTTAACAATCATCATTTTTATCTAGAATAAATATGTAAGCCAGAATATTAAATATGTGTCATGTTAGAAGCAATTTTATGTTTGTCTTTAATTAACCACTCAAAATGAGACAAATGCGTCAATAATTACCTCAAACCGCTCTTTACAAGTTTGAAGTTTTGAGAACAATTTCTCAGCAAATCCCTGTAGATAAATTATAGAACTCAACACCACTTATATTATTTCATTAATATAAATAAAATGATCACTAGACATACTTGAGGGTCTTTTAGAGAAGTCAAAGGTGAATAATAATTCAAATTATTATCACGCTCCGAAGATAAACGTTGCTGTTTTTTCATGCTACGAATTACACGCTGCAACTTTGCTTTCTTCTTCTTTTTGCTAGACGTTGTTCCTGTGTTTTTTGCCTATTTTGATAAAACAATAAAAATGCTCCTTGTAAAATAATAGGACCTTTAGATCGAATAAATTTCACTAATTGAGCAACTAACCTTGTAAATAGCCTCTTTACTCACAACTACATGAGGTTGGTGGGTAGGTTCTTCTTCGTCACTGGACTCATCACTGTCATTTTCTTGCTCGATTTTTTCATAATCAAGAAGAAAAGATAGAGCAGCAATCATAACTCTGATAAAACAACAAATATTTATGTAATTAATTAATTACATTATATAACATGCATTGGTTAGGTACTTTGAACTACGAATATTGTATTGAACCTTGACGATTTATGGAAACAGGCCCGGCATATAGCATTGGCTGCTCTATCATCAAACCAAACCTTCCTTCTATGAAGATCACATATAGTGACAAGTGACCGCATTGCTTTCTTTTCATCTTCTTCCTACATAAACAATCAAAGCATATGATATTTAATCATAATGATCAAATAAAAAGAGGTTTAAAAAGCTAAAGAAGCCCCCACAAACCTCTAGCATTGAAAATAAATGCTTTGAAGTGCTCTGTTTTCTGTTTCATTCTTGTGTTTCTGATTCATACGCCTGATGCTATGAATGACATGCGAGAATGCCAATACTTTTAAAGGCTTGTCACTCAAAACCTGAAGCTCCATAAACAATGAAAGAGTATCCTTGATAGCCACAACCTATTACAACACACATTCCAAGTCAAACCCAAATGCTCAGCAGCTGATAAAACATACGCCATAAATTTGTAGAATAACAAGAAAATTGCTTGGAACTAAATAAATAATAATCAATTCGTCCGGAAAAAAATTTCTTCGCTATGAAGTCAATACTGTTATTAATTTAGCACAAATTTCTTAATTATTAACAAAACTCGATCCAAATCCAACTTAATTTTGCAAACTAACACATTATCGATGGACTCTGCAACTAATTATCATAAACACTGATGTGTGTATGTGTCGTGTGGCAAATAACTTCACACCATCAGCTACTCCAATTTAGATGTTACCTTCCGATTAAGAAGAAGAATGAGAGCTTGTGTAACAGTGACACGAAGCGAAGACGGAAGCACACGAGCGGACGACCTAAGGAACTCCACAAGCTCCTTCGGATAATCCAACAACTGCACAGGATAAAACGGAGTAACATGAGCCAAAACATGGCGCGATCACCGAGGTCTTTGGCAACGGTAGGGTCGCTTCCGACACCGCCGCTCACGGCGGAGGTGAAGTTCAACGCCGCCTGTTGCTGAAAAAGTAGCACAGATGATTTAAATTGGTTGTAAACAGTGTAAGTTCCGTCTCATAGCCTTCTGGATCGCATTTCATTTTGGATTGGAGTGTCGGAAGGCTCATCTTCTCCGACGAACGGCCCGACGCCGATAAGGCGTCGGCGGAGATCTCCGTCGCCGGCATGATTTCTCCGGCGAGTTTTTAGCTTTCGCCTGGGTGTGTGTGCAGTAATGGACGGAAACCCTAAATTCGTTGAAGTGTGTTCAATAAGTATAACCGTATAGGGCGGTTGTAGATATGATATAGTATGCATTTAGCCCTTGTGCTTTGAGTAAATTTACACATGCCTAACGTTTATATTTTGGGTTGATCTTACATTATACTCTATATACCAATGATCATTAGCCTAACTGGTTAAGGTGAGATACTCATGACATATAAATAAAAAAAGATCATGAGTTTAAGTCTCACTCTGAGTAAAAATATTTAGAGTTAAGCCATGGGGTTTTCTCAACAATAAGTTTCCTCCTGAGGGATCGGAGTGCGGTCCCGATCGGGAAACGGATCGGTGGTCCCGATTAAGATAACGTATATCCTCTCTATCCTCTGAAACAGGGTCGTACATTTACTATTAAAAAAATTATACCCTATATAACTGGACAATCTCAGCTACATCAAAGTGTGTTGGTTTATATTTTGATCACAATATCTTTTCTTTTACATATTATAATTATACTTTATATAATTGAACAACCTTAGCTACATTAAAATTTATTGGTTTATATTTTGATCACAAATATCTCTTTTTTACACATTATAATTATTTTCGCTCATGTAGAAACTTTAACAATAAAATACATCATTTTATATCTAGAAATTTACGAAAAATATTATATATGTACATGTATATGTATAAACAAACAAACAAACATACATACACAGTATGTCCCACTGAGAGTAGGGTTTGGGAATGGTAGATGGTGGTCAGTCTTTCCTCTATTTTGGGAGACAGAGAAACCGCTTCCAAAGAGACACTCGACTCGACAACGATAACAGCCAATTATATTACATATATCGCATAAGCATAAGCATATATCACAATAGAGTCTTGCATATGCATATGCATGTCCATAAACCAGATAAGCAGATTATATTGCATACTTCGCATACATCACATAAGCAGTAGCATACTCACAACAATCAAATATAATGCATACCTCACATAAGCAATTAAGCATACGTCATAAAAGCAAACACAACATCATTGAAACAAGTTTGAGGCAGATAGATTTTACTACGATATTAGGGAAGGAATAAGGCAGATAAATTTTACTATGATATTAACACTACTAATAGGCTAAGCAGTTAAATCGGTCGATATATCGGTGATATATCACCGATATATCGGTTTATCGGACCTGTGGTAGAATATCGATACCAAAATCTGTTAGTATATCGGAACCGATAATATCGGCCGATATGACCGATATATCACCGATATTTTGGCTTTCAATATCGGCCATATCACCGATATTATCGTTGGGCTCGATTTTTGTTCGATTGAAGCAGGTCTGTTGAAGCGGTCGAAGCGGTCGAAGTCGAACATTAGAGGCTCAGCCTCAGGTTTGTTTCGAACAGGCCGCAGGGTAAAGAAGCAGTGACTCGGTGAGTTCGATTGGTTCGATTGGAATTTTGTAGCGTAGGTTTAATTTGTTTAAGATTCTGAAGCTATTGTGATCCTTCAAACTGTGAAGAACAAAGAGATGGAGAACTTGCAACTTGCTGTATTTGTTATTTGTGTGAGTTTGATGAGAAAACTGAGGTATAGAGTATAGGAGCTTTATGTTCAACACTGCCTGCATCTTTGATTATGTTAGGGTTGTGATGGTGAACTGGTGAAGAAGTATATATAGTCACAGATGAGTTACTAGCCATAGCCAATGTTTAGATATCAATGTGAACTGATTTATTAGTTTAATTATTCTTGTATGAGTGTTTGTTTTAGGGAATTTGATATTATGCTTACTATCAGTTGAAGTTTTCCAATTAAACAGATCTCGTATTTACTTATTTACCTCAAATGCATACCTTATACTTCTACTAATTCATTATTGAAGCTATCTTAGTGTTTTTATATATATATGCAATTACCGATATCTCACCGATATATCACCGCGAGAACCGATATATCAAATATCGTCAGTGACCGATATCCGATATTTCACCGATTTAACTGCTTAGCTAATAGGGAATTTATCACTAAGACTTCACCTACATTGGACTAGGTTGTTCACGAACCGATCCAAACCGAACACAGCACCGCTCGAACTCGATTCGGCTTCAAACCGAGCGGCTCGGTTCGTTTCGAATTTACAAATTCGAGGGCAAACTTCATGCTCGAACTCGGTTCGGTTTTAAACCGAGTGGTCGGTTTCGCTCGGTTTTGCTCGGTATAGTTTTCACAACAATGCTTTTACCTTGTAATCAACTAGCAAATTTCACGGAAACAACAATGCCAATTTGTATCAAACAAGTTTCACAGAAACACTTTTGTTAATGTATAGTTTAAAGTGCTTTTACCCAGTAAACTATTTTTCAAAGGAAGGTTCAAAGGTCGGAGACGGGTCGTGGTCGGAGATGGGTAGCGGTCGCAGGTTCGCGGCTCGCAGCAGGGTCGCAGGTTCGTAGTTTCGGGCAACAGGGGTAGGAGACCGGTCGCAGTTTCGCAGATTCGGGCAGCGCCGTTGGTCGGACGGCCGTAGGGGGAAGCCTGAAGGGTGGAGGCTGCTGGAGGACGGAGAGTGAGAGGGGAGAGGGGAGAGGGTCTGGCGAGGAGAGTGGAGGCTAGCGGCTAGACTGCTGGAGGAGAGTAGGAGACAATGAGGAGTGGACTGTGGAGGGTGAATGGGTTTTAAATGTATTGGTGAATTAGGGTTTTAAACTTTTGACTAAAAAATTAAAATATTTGTAATTAATAAATAACTAAATAAAATAAATTTAACATTTATAATTATATATAATTATAAAAACTAAACTAAAAATAATTTGAGTGAAACCGAGCGCGCGACGCGAGCGACCCTTCGCTCATGCTCGGTTCGTTTTTTGAAACCGAACCTAGCCGCTCGTTTCATTACAATCGAGCGGAAATTCGAACGAGCAAAATTCCGAGCATTTTTCGAACGAGTTCGAGCGAGTTTCGAACGTCGAGCTATTTGAACAGCCCTACATTGGATAAATGACGTTACCCTACACTCACGTGCGGACTATCGCGTCAAGGCCCACTAGTATTCCCTGACTTTAATATACACCTCCACTCTCCCTGTCCTCGCCATGTGCTCAAGAGGTGTAACTCTATCATATCCCGGCTAATCATCTCATCCCAGATCAACTTAGGTCTCCTCTACTTCTCTTACTTACCATCTAAGATGATGCCCTCTACTGCTCTAACTGACGCTGACATCTGTCTCCTCTTCACGTGCATAAGGACTGTAAAATCTAATTGAAAAACTTGGATTAACTCTGTTACCCTTAATGTATTCTCATGCAGTGTTGGATCTTAAGTCGGTGAAATAAGACAAAGCAAACTAGGTCTATAAATGAACCGAACGTTCATGAACTGTTCGGCGGGAAGTTCGTTTATGTTCGTTTATTTAGAAATGAACGAACATGAACAAAAAATCGTGTTCGTTTAATTACACAACAAAATGAACACATGCTTTGTTCGTGTTCGTTACGTTCATGAACGTTCGTTTCTGGTCGTTCATATATGTTTGTTCATTTACGTTCGTTTATGTTTGTTCATTTAGTTTGTTTATTTATATATATTACATGTTAATAAAGGGTATTAGGTTTAACATTTGAAACATAAGTGTATTAAGTTATGTTAGAAACTTATAAGTTTTAGTGAGAATTTAATTTCCACTAATACACCTAAAAATTCCAAAATGATTATTTAAGGTTTTTTCTGTTTAGTTTTGTTTGTTTTATTATTGTTCATTTATGTTCATTATTTGTTCATTTGTGTTCATTTATGTTCGGAACTGTTTCATTAGCTTAATTCTTAACGAACAAACATGAACGAACACGAATATTTTTATTTCTTAATGAACGAACATGAACCAAAAAACGTGTTCGATAATGTGTTCGTGTTCATGTTCGTGTTCGGTAAAAGTTTAATGAACGAACACGAACATCACGAACACGAACATGCTGATGTTCTGTTCGTTCGGTTCATTTACAGGCCTAAAGCAAACCCATAACCCTCATGTTTAATTTCAAGTTATAATAGCATTCAGCAACCATAATCGCATATATTATCTAAAATGCCTAATTACCAAGTTTCTCACCAAAAACTTGGAAATGAACAACTTGTTCACATGACTGTATAGACTTGAAGATCGAGACATACATTTAGATTAGTGAGCACAGGGATTGTGAGTATAGAAAGAAAATCAAAAAACAAAAAGCATATCGGTAAAGACATAGGATAGACCACACCTTGATTGAACGAATTAGCCTGAATGAACCTTAGATCTAAGAACAATATGGTTGGGGTTAGTTAGCTGCAAGGGTAAAACCCTAGATCTAAGAACAACAAGGAAGGGAGCTGTTAGCGGCTCTACACCACCATCGGCTCCCCAACCATCATTGTCGCAACTTGTTCCACCACTGGACGTCTCTCTCACTCATGTACATGTATATGTATATAAAAACAAAAAAGAGCATATTGTATTTTCTTTTATCACAAGATTTTAAATATTTTCATTTTTACCACAAAAATATCTTTCACTTTTGGTTTTTTTCTAATATTTAAGTTTTCTAATATTTAAGTTTTCTAATATTATGTTTTTCGTTTCATTTGTGTTTGTATTCAGGTTTTTTGTCGTTCAATCTTACAACAGTGTATGCTTTCAGGTTTTACAATTGAGTGATGTCACTTTTACGAGAGGATACTACTCTTATGACGGGGTAAATCTTCGAGTTTTACGATAGATTGTCACTTTTTTTATGACTAGGTACGGTTTAGGTTTTTACGGTGTGGTAATGTGTTTTTTATTTGCGTTTTGTTTTCAGGATCGTGCCACCGTGATGGCCTTGGTTGGTTCAGGTTGCGCCCCACGTGGATTTTTAAGCTTTTTCATTCTTTTGGGTTTCTTTAAGAGTGTAGGGGATTTATGAACTGGGTTTGCGATCGTGTTTTTTTTTTTATGTCTTAGATTTTACTTCAAATGACTACCTTTACGACATGTTTTGGTGTCTACATTTTTAATATTAGGGATCGTGATGGAATTCCCAAGCAACGTGGAGGGAGGAAAACATAGTTTATAAAAATTTTACTAATTGAATTTAAATTTTATGAAACCTTAAATCGTCTAGCATATGATAAAATCATAGTTTTCATCATGAACTTAGGCAGGAAAAAAGTGTGAAAAAACATCGTGTGACATGACACTAAATTATATTTGTTTATTAGATAGAGATTAAACAAATAGACATGATTAATGATTACATTTGTTTTAAAGAAGAACATGAACACTCGTAGCACACTACGTTTAGTAAATGATCAACTTTGTTGGATTTATCTTCTTCATCAACCAGCATTTTGTTTTTTTTTCGCATACATATTCATCTTGTTTCTTATCTGTCTACGGGGTTGTTTGTTTGCCTCTTAATGAGGCTGGTCAGACCTAATTCTGACTCGGTCAGACATGGGTCAGATCATGCGTTTGGTTAGATACCTTTTAATGAGAAAGAGCTCTGACCGAACCTCTTATTCAATCAGATATGAGCTTGCATCTGACCCGGTCAGATCTATGGTATGTGACGGGTGGTCCCGTCGCGACCGCAACCCTCATCATCTGTCACACCCCCGCTGATAGCAGAACACGGGGAATGTGAGCTAGACGGGATCGTCATAACACATGGTATATGATAGAGTAGCAATAAGTATGATGACAAGCGTTGTATGACGACACCCGAACACGAATGGAGACTTGTTCGTGTAATATCAATATTCACGACAGCATAGTCATAAGCACAACACAGATGATCACATAAACATTGATAATAGCTTGTAATGTAATATTCCCCACAACTCGGGAACAAGTATACAAAAGATCATATTCATGTTCAAGCTTTACAAAAGTAATAACACAAAATACATCCTAGGGTCTCCTCTAAAAGGCAGCACTCCTAGATCTTCAGTTCTCATTGTTCCTGAAATATGCTCAAAAATGTCAACATAATTGTTGGTGAGCTTCGCAGGTTTAATTGTAAACGTGTAGTTGATGCTGTATAGTGTTTATAGTGGAATACCGTGCATACAGTTATAAGCAAGCAA
>JABSNV010000866.1:0-143724 GCA_024085815.1 Flaveria linearis
GCTGGCTTTATGTACTGTCTTGTTTCTTTAATAATAAGAGTTTTTCAGTATGTATACATTTATATAAATTACGAAAATTGATTACCCAAAATACTTCTACAATTAGTATATTTGCTTTTATATGTAAGATAATAAATTAATTTAAAACAAAAATGGAAGTAAGACAGGTTTTTACTTCATATTTTTAATGGGAAACATGGATGAGTTAACATAGTGAATGTGAATCATTAAATATGATTAATATACAATCGAAATGATTATTTTTACATATTTGAAAAAAAAACAGTTATTTTAAGGCGAACCACATGGATGGTATTAATAATTACACAAATATTAAAACCATCGTAGTTTAAACTTTAAACTACAAACACCAAAAACCAACCAACCTTAATACGTCACTGGGCATATTCTAAAACATCTTCCGTTCACTTGGCATATTTCTAAAACATCTTCCGTTCACTTGGCATATTTCAAAAACATCTTCTGTTTTAAAATCACCGTTGTAGTAAAATTAGGTCAATTTTAACATAACACCAATATTCTTTTCTTGAATAGCTTAACAATAATCCTTATCCTAGGGGGTTGAGGTGATTAACCAAGACAATAAAAAAATGGTTTTGGGTTGAGTTTCGCTTAGTGCAAAAATGTTTTGAGTTAAGTCGGTAATTTTTTCTCAGTTGTATGTTTTCTTCTCTGAGTAGTTGGGGTGAGGTATATCCTGTTAATAACTATGTTTGTTTTTAAGAGGTGAATTAATTTTGATGAAGATGAACTTATTTTGCATTTGTTCTGAATGTATGGTTGTAGCTTCTCTTTCCAACATCTTTTTCAGCTTGAAAACAAAAAAACACCAACAATATGACTAAACAAGAATAATCAGAGCAGGCTAGGTTAATGTTGGGGTGAGATGCCAACTTTTGAATTATTGAAAGTGGAGCCCAATCTTAAACTTAAAGTTGAGTATAAAAGATACAAAGCTTTATATCTGGTAACACCCTAATCCTTTTTGTTGATGCCTTATTGGCATGAAGCTCCTTGCAATTCATTAACATACTCAAGATGTCATTTTTTTGTTATTCATTATAACCCTACCTAAAAAAAATAAGATAATTAAGTACAAGGGTTAAATAACTTCAAGAGGATCCGAAACTTGGACCAAGTCAGCATGTTTTGAGGTTCCTGTTCTCACTAATGTTGCAGGTTGATCATAATAAAAAAAGAACAAAAATGAATACAAATACAAGTATAACTATGTTCACCAATAATAATAATACCTTATTAAGCAAACCTCTAAGAAAGCTTCTGAAGTTTACACTAATGGTTTCTGGGTACTTCATTGTATCCTGGGAGTAGCATAAAGTTGACTTTGTATATCATAAATTATGGTTTAGAGCTGAAATTGATAACTGGTCCATACCTTGTTGATATACTCCATAAGTGCATATATGGAATTAGTGTAAAAGGGAACGACCAACAACATAATTTATACCTAAATATATAACAAATGAATTCAAATTGAAGGACTAAAATGCAGTTAAACTGCTAACTACAGTAAAAAAAATGTACACACTAAGATTTACTAAGATTATGTTATATAAAGTAAAAAAATGCGTTAAGTTGCAGGTTATATTATGTTGCATTAAAGTCTTCTCCATCTTCATCTTTACTAAGATTTACTTACTCGGGGTTTGATAGGGTATTGGGTACTTTACGGTCTTGTTGAAAACTTGAGTCGGCTAGGACACTCCTATCTGTTTTTAATTCTATACCTTCAATGCTTTGCTTTATTACAATATTTTAGCCATCTCAAATATTTTAGCCATTTGGTGCTTGAACTCATTAGTTTTTTCTTTGTTTCAACCCTGTAACGATGAGATCATCAACGTATACTCCAATAATGAGTAAAGAGTTTGTAGATGATTTTTGATACACCGCTTGCTCTTGTAAGTCTATGGAATTGTAGCTTTATTAAGTAAGACTCCATCCACCATTTAGACGTTAAATCAACATTCCTAAATAGAGATCTCACTGAGGATGTGTATGTTGAACAACCGAAAGGTTTAAGAAAGATGGAAAGACAAAATGTTTACAAATTAATCAAAGAGTGAATTATTTTCGACATTACATGCTATTTGCCTTGAAGAAGTGTTTATCTCTAATATGCCATGTTTATCGGCCGATGCATAGTTGATTTAATGTTAATACCATAAAATGCAAGAAATTGCATATGTTAGAATTCAATCATCAATATTCAAGATATCATATCAGTTATCAGTGTTGATTATGTGGTCTCTGTTAATCATGTATCGTTACAGAGCGATATGTGTGACCGTCATACACAAACACACAACCTGCACTCGCCTTTCTTGCTATAAACTTGAAACTAACCATGCGGCTTTATTAAACCATAGACTAACATTAGCTATTGGACACCCATGAGTTCCAGCTAAATCATAATGTTGCTCTAGTGACCACATGTCCAGTTGGTGCAGCTGCAGTTAGCACCACACTTGCACTTGCCATCACTCTCAGCTGCAGGAACCACCATCACAACAGATGTTTGGCCGGCGGGTAAAGCGCCACCGCACCTCGGTCAACGTTCGAATATTTCCGGTAGATGACCCTCCTCTTGTCGTCGGTTATCGCCATCGAATGCAACACCACCATCCTCTTCGCACACTCCACCACTTGTGTCTCCGTGAACCTGTGTGCATTTCAAGAGTCTCGTGCCACACCGAGCTCTTGTTCATCGTCGCACGTGCAGCATACCGCCGCTGCAGCCACCATCGACGGTGAACAACTGACAATAATCTCGTAGTTCATCACCCCAGTTCAGCATAGAAGTAAACCATATTCTCCATCTGTAAAATTAAATCACAACCAGTTCAGTTTATACCTAAATATAACAAATGAATTCAAATTGAAGGACTAAAATGCAGTTAAACTGCTAACTACAGTAAAAAAATGTACACACCAAATATCATAATATTTAGTCTAATTATCACACATTTAAGCTTCATAAAAAAGTCACATTTGCTTACTGGTATAAATTTATTAGCATTCACATTTGTAGCTCCATCTTGTTGATGAATATATCCACCTAGACAATATTGTGAAGATAACTCATCCCGCTTTCATTATTTAATCTAGTTAGCTTGTCAGTTGTAAACTTAAGATTTTGATTTAGTGTGTAAATATGATACAGAGTTAAAATATATAACCATTGAAAATTAGGAAAAACTCCATAGTCATATTAGTATAGAATGCCACTCTACTATATAGGTATATCTAACTTTTGAGTATTGTTGAAGATAGATGTCGTGAAACCATATATACAAGAACCTTAACTAAATGAAATTTATAAAAGTGAAACCTAGGTAAATGCCTGATATCAAACGAACACACGGTGTGAAATTCTTTAATCCGGCAACTTACTCGTAGCGTATACAATAGTATCAACCATTCCGGGTAGGTGTTGATATAACCCATTCAGTCTTTAATATTGCTATAAATAGCACCACCGAATTGTAATGGAGTTCAAGAATGCTAAGGGGATTTCCCATCTTAGGGTAAGACCAGGTTTACACGCCTAAATTCCTCTTGCGTAAAACTAAATCCAGAAATCGCTAACAACAATTATTCATACAAAATATGTACTTGACCAACAATCAAACGTTGGATGTTTGTCTAATTTTGATCTTATTTTTGGAGCAAAATCAAAAGAGATAAGTTTTGGATCCAGTCTAGATGATTAAGGGAATAAATCACTCCATCTTCAAACAACCTGAGTAACTCTTTAAGAGATTCATGCTTCATATTATAATTTTGTGAGAATCTATTTCTTACTTTTTATCTACTTCTTTTGTATGATGACCGTAAATGTTTGTTTAGGTGCTTCTAATCTTGTTAACGAATTAACCTTAAGTTTTATACCACTTCGGTCGACGGGTCCTACAACGCAATATATCATAATAAACAATCTTTTTTTTGACAAAGACTATCATGAAATGATATTAAGACAATAAAAACAGAACAACAATAAAACAGAACTGAAATATCTCACGGTTAAACAAATAAAACATACCAACGTAGTTTTGGAGATTTCGCCATAAAAAGACGAATAACAGAGTTAAGATGATGACATAGCAATATGTCTAAGATGTTTCATAAAAACAATAGTCTTAGCTATGCAATAAATCGTTTGGGCTTCTTAATGTTCCGCTTAGGCCTTGTATAACCATGTTGTGGCGTTGAGGAGTCTTCGATGCAAGTCGAGCCGGTAACTATTGCGTCATCACAAGTAGTGTGTAGTGTAGGTCTACCCGAAACCACGTCTTCCTCGTTGTCAACACTTGGCTGAAGATTTGACAAACACTTCAGAACACAATTATACAATGCACTTCTGCTAAAATACTCCATTGCCTTGAATCCATCGTTCAACAATGCCTTAATGTACATTCACTATATTTGATAAACACCTCAATAAGATTGTCCTCTGAAAGCCAATCAAGATAAATAAAAATGAGTATAACAGTAAACACAAATTGACATTTTAAACCTGAACTAAAATTCTGATAAATTCACCTCTTTTTGCAGGTCTTTGATCATGTGATGAAGCAGTGAACTACAATTGTGATAAATTCTTGGCTGCTATTCAAGAGAGCAAATACTCCATTGTCTAGAATCCATCATTCAACAATGCCTTAAGGTACATGCATTATATTTGATAAACACCTCAATAAAATTTTCCTCTGAAAACCAATCAAGATAAATCAAAAAGAGTATAACAGTACACGGTTACAGGGTAAACACAAGTCTACGATGCAGCCCTGCTACAATACTATATTCCATTGCCTCCATCATTCATGATCGCTTTACGGTACATGAACTCCCTTTGATAAACTCCTCAATAAGGTATTCCTCTGAAAAGCATTCAGGATGCATTCAATTGTGTATAACAGTAAACAGAAAATGACATTTGAAAATTGAAAAAAAAAGAATGCTAATGATCAAAGTTTTTGCAGGTCTTTGAAGGTTGAAGGAAGCAAAGATAAAGATTTGCAATGCTTTCTAGCATGCTTATTGATCCAGGTACTAACAATTTAAGCGCATAATAAGTTTAAGCAATGATAGACAACTCAAATGATTTGTTGGCTCTTTTTATAGACAGCAGCCAACGGTTACAGATGTAACCACACCCCCACGATCCAGTCATGCTAAAATTCAGGTCCATTTCTTAACTGCACCCACACATATCGCATGTCACCCCAAACTGCCCAAAACCAACCTGCAACCGCAAGAACTGCCTACTTTAAATGGCCAGGATTGCGTTTCAGGTAGATCCTACGGCTGAGATTTATATTACCAGCGGTTACACTCACCGCTGGTAATATAATATATAATAATAGTAATAATAATAGTAATAATAATAGTAATAATCATCTTCCCTTTTTATAAGATAAAAATATGGTTTGAAAGTAAGATAACAAACAACATTACATACCACTGCCTTAGCTCATCCTTTTGTGGTGTCTTTTGAGTCTTGGGATGACAGTAAAAGATATAACCTTCCCTTTTTGGAGGACAAGTCCATACATAACATGTTGGGAAACCTCGTTTCTTGCAATATTCAAGGTATCCAATCTGTATTTTCAACAATTACAAGAATTACTGTTAAGTTATTACACTCAAAATGACCGTGGAACATATTAGGGAAAAGAAAGAAAGAAAATACCAATATTTCATGGTAAACCAAGGTACGAAGAGACTCTCCACTTGCGGTTGTTCTTTCCGGTTCAAAGTACTTGACAGAGTCAATGTATGAGATATAAACAGCATGCTTATTAGACCCGTCATAGTCAGATCCAAACTCCTGGACAAACATTCCAAAGAGGCATAAATCGACACCTCCTGTTCTCTGGAACAAAAGAATTAACTGCAGCAAAAGTAATAATATGTTAGATCAGTATACTTTAGGATATATATATATATGAAGCACAAAATTCTTGAAGTGAATTAGTTATACTTTTGATCTGTATGCAGATTTTTCAGGATAATCTTCACTTTCAACTCTCTTTGTGAACAGATGCAACTACTCTAACAACAAGAACTTTTGCTTCAGGTACCTATCATGATTAAAAAGTAAAATGTCAATAATGATAATGATTATGTCACTTTACATAACTAATATTTAAGCTAATAAGAGACTGTTTTCTTACTTTTTCCACTTCAAATCCATGAAACTTTTTGCTTTCTTCTCGCTCTTGCTTCAAACACGTATGCAGTCGTTGCTCGATATGATCACTGAGATTGGTTGTTGGCAGATGTTTCGCTCCCAAAGAGGATGAGATTCTCGTTCTGTTATCCATTTCTTTTAAACAGCATTTTGGACAAAGATATTCTGCTTTACCTTCTGAATCTGTTTCATTATTGTACAAACCACAGATCCTATGCTGCCGGTATTGACATCTATCACATTGCGCCCACTGCAACAAAACAACAGTCAATCTTAAGTAACTTTATAAACATTAAACAAACTTAAAATAAAATAAAATGACGCGTATAGTGGCTTACTGAATCCTCTTTTCGACATCATTCTTTGTTTTGTGCAAATTTGCTTTTGAAACAGAACCTCTTGGTGATAAAATAGTACCCCCACCAGATCCCTTTAAGCATGCCATACAAAATCTATGTTGTGTGCTGGTGTCCTCATCATTTGACCGATGATAAACAACGTTTTGCTTGAACCACAAGTAACAAGACGAACAATTTATGGGTGCAGGGGTAAGGAATAGCTTATCCTTGAAGCATAAGTGGCATGTGTTTTGACCGATAATAAACAACGTTTGCTTGAAAACATACAGCTTCGAGTTGAACTTTCTTCAGCAGATCAGTACCTCGTTCGATCATATAACTGATCATGATGCCACTGATCATGATCCCAGTGATTGAGTGTTGGAGATGATCACCATCAAACATGTGATCTTGTGGTTGCACAAATGTCTCATAAGATGATATTTGATCATTATCTTTATATTCATTAGGCAGAATGTGAGTACTATTGTGATTAGAATACAAGAATGTTGCATCAGTACTAACCGGTGTTGGAAAATCCATGTTGCGTAAAATCTGTTTATCCATGGTTTTATAAATGGTATTGAGCCATTGGAATATGATTAAGGTATCACTAGTGATAGGAAAAAAGGAGATAGTTATTATCAGTTATTCCTTTGAGTTTAATAATTGTGTAATCATTAGAGTTGATAATTATATTTGAAAATTTTTAAGATAAATATTCATACATTCAAAATTTTAATAAAATAAATTAATACGTAAAAACCAATATTAATAAATAAGTATCAAAAACATAAATATGGATTTTAAGCATCACATATATTTGTTTTCATTCTTTGTGATTTCTCTAGAGATGTTTCATCAAATCAGATTATTTGATCATATAAAGTTTCATTGAATAAAAACTCTCAAGATCAAATATAAAATTAATTGATACGAACAAAGCTAAGTCGTATGAACAGAAGGAAACTTTATAAATTCAATATTTTAACAAAATAAATTAATTACAAACATCAATATTAATGAATAAAAATACCAAAAACATATATATTAATTAAAAACATTACAGAGAGTATTCGTTTTCATTCTTAACAAGACTATAGACCAAGAAATTAATAATACGATATGGCTGGCAAATTGGCACAACAATTCTAACCTCTCTTCTTTAGCCTCTTCTCTTTAGAACATTTCCATAAATACTTTGCAAAAGATTAGGAAGTGATCACTACAAAGTAAACAAACAAAAATAAGAATTTACTGTTTGAATTAAAAAAATAATGTATAAAATTTAACTTCTCCTCTTAATTCATACAATAAACAAAAATATTAGATTCAATTTATTGCAAAAAAAAAAAAAGCTCATCATGATATTAAAAAAAAATTTGCTAATTGTTTCTCAAATTCACTTTTTCATTCTGGCCATAATATTTTTTTTGTTCTAGTGAAATGCAAGTTAATCTCAAAATGTTTTGTTCTATTACGAACAACATTATTAGCAAGCTATTGAAATAGCTAGATTGTTATCATAAAAGAGTGTAGTGGGTAAGCAATAGTTGGCTTTCAAATCAAGTTACAGAGCAAAGAGCTCTATACTCTTCTTCAGCAAGGATCTAGAAACCATATCTTGCAGTTTCTTACTTCTCCAAAGAACAAGACTATTAACCATAAACACACAATACCTTATAACAATCTTCTAGACTTAAGACACTTAATACGATTAGAGTCAACAAAACTTTTAAAATCAAAAAGTTACCTTCAATGATTAAATTTTCCTTAGGTGGAGCTATCTTTATATACATAAAAAGTCTCTAAGGCAATTTGAAGATGAAATTGTAGGTTTATACGTGAATTGACTCAATATTAAACAAAATGTGAGATATTAGATCTTGTATGAGACAAAAATATAAATTTTCTAACTAGCCTTTGATCAACAATAATATCATACAATAACCCATCATTAGAATTACAAACCATTAGAGCTTGATTGAGTTGTTATATAATCAACTCACAAGGACCATTTGTATAATTTGCTCAATTATTAATGCAAGTGAAAATTCATATTTTCAAGTTAGTGAAACCATCATTTTACAAGCCATTAGAGCTTGAGTTGTTAAATTTACATATAGTCATGTCATGAAGTTATAATATAACCTATCAACTTTAAATGAACTTGTTATTTAAACTCTAACTTTTTCTTCTTTTTTTGTTTTTCTCTTATATTTACTTTTAAATATGATGTTTATGAAAGTTCAAATACACCATAGCAACGTGGTTACTTTGCGAATAATAATGTACAAGTAATCGAAGCACAAATGTACAAACCGTCAAAGGTGCTTTAAATTTTTATTAATTTACGCTTTTTTTCCCTCAAACACCTTATAAAATATAATTTCTCACAAAACTCTAAATTTTCCGTTGTAACGTGTTTATTATTAAAGTGTTTCGACATATTGTTTTAATCTACATATTGATATTTAAAAATGGATGAGCAACAACTTCATATGATTCTCTTTACATGCCTTACCACATCAATGTTATCGGCGTAACACGCAACCACCACCAATCCACCATCTCGTTTATGTTATAGATATAGGGAACCAATGGTTTGGTGTTGTAATTTGGTTATCAATGGTGATATATGATGGTTTTAGGTGGCACTAGAATATTTTGATAATGTGTGTTCACCAGGAAAAAAAATAGTTAACCTTAGAACAAGAAAGCAAACATTAAAGTCAAATGGTTGAATTAGGCCATGTTCTCATATGAAAGATAACATTGATATAACCTTTTTTTTATTTGTTGATGTGCATATGACCAATATTGCTCTCATTTTCTTACATGGTATAATGTTTTCCTATCAACTTATATTATGAGGTTGATGTTACATAACTCTGTTAAAAGACTTCTGAGTTAAACACACACCTAGCCAAGCTAAATTCAGGGCATGTTTGGGATTAGCATATTTTGGTTGATAATAACTTTTTGTCAAAATGACTTATTAACTTATGACTTTTTAAAATGAGTTTTTAAAAAAGTGTTTGAATTAGCTTATAAACTAAAACATTGTAAAATGATAAAAATAGACATACTTTAAAAATAAGGAGAGTTAATAGAATGTAATAGAGGGGTATAATAAAAAAATTAGACTAAAAAAAGTTTCCAAAAGTTGATAAGTAATCCCGTTCTTACTTTTTTAAATCTCATTTTTATCCTATATGAAAAATTAGTTTAAAAAGTAATTTTGATATTGTCAAACATTTTCTTTGACTTATTAACTTCTCAAAAATTAATAAAAAATCAAGGTAAAATAAGCAATCCCAAACATGCACTTAATGAATGTGTAAATCCATCTTTAGAAAAACATGTTTCAAAACCATCATTGTCGGTTTCTTCCGCATTTAATTAACGACTCAACTTTAATTTACAATGGACTCAAAACTCATTCAAGGAGCCGCAAGAGTATCAAAATGACTAGTTGATTGGAGAGTTAGTATTTACATATCTAGTTAGCTTGTTATATTTATAAATAATTTCAACTAAGCCTGTAAATTTACCACGAACTTCTTAGGAGTGACGTGTCATTGCTATGCAACCTCTTTTGTGAACACTCAAAAGAGCTTAACACAACCTTCATGTATTTCTGCCCTTTGCGCATCAGGGCCATAACTTACTATCACACACGCATGCCGCAATAGCAATGAGCAACTATCGTTTTGACAAACAATTCAATGGAAACACCCTATTTGGTATGATGCAGATTAATTTTATATTCTTTTGCTTAAGCCTTGTTAGAAGCCATGTTAAGACACACAACTCTATGCTACCCACTCCATATGCAATCTGAACTATCTAAAGTTCTCTTGCATAATTTTCCCTTTTACATGTGTCATCTGCAACAAATGATCACTTGCGATTCACGAAACTTCAAAACTGATTTCTATATTCTCATGTAACTCGGTACAAGCATACTATATATAGAAAGTGACAAGAAAGATTAAGCTCACAGTGACACCATCACCAACAATAACAAAGAAGAACTCAAACCGTCTTAAGCCATCGATTTGAATGAGTTACACGCTCAGGGTTCAACTTCTTCAAGCTGGGATATGTATCTTGGGAATTCGAATAATGTTCCCTTACCGAACCCCTCTACCAATTATAGCTTGTAATGAAATTAGGAAAATCTATCGAGACTTTCATTCACATCTACAAGAATTGAATACTACCTAATAGTGAGCATTCTGGGATACCAAGTAAACACAAACAAATACATCATAAATAATACTAACACATAATAAAATATATTCGCTTAATAGCCCCTGACAATCAATGTTGTAGCTAGGCGAACGCAATTAACCAAGGGGGAAGTCCCTTGTAAATGTATCAGCATACCATGTTGGTACCAATAATCAACAGAAACATAAAGTATCAAATAGAACCAACTTTGACCTTCTCATGTACCAAGTACATATCTGTTTTTTCCACATGATTATGTTGCACGAGGTTCTGAGAAGATATATAGCTGAAACATTGTCACGGTAGATCGTGGTTGTACAGATTGGAACATTTAATTATAATAGGAGATTTATGACCCATGTTGTTTCAGTTGTGGGTTTAGCAATGGCTTGATATTTTGACTCAACGCTCAATATGGAGATGGTTAGTTGATGTTTGGAGGACCATGAGATGAGATTATCACAAAAAAAACACAATATGCAGATGTGAAATGACAGGAGTCAAAGTGAAAAAGGAGTGTTGAAGTTGAGTAACTTGATGGGTAGAATGTTATGAAGTAGGCAGCAGTGTGAAGGGTGTCAACCCAAAAAGTGGGAGGGAGAGAAGCACGTGTGAGAAGAGACAACATGAGTTTATTGAGTTGACGAATCATACTTTCGGCTTTCACATTTTATTGGGAGGTCTGAAGGCATAAGAAGCAAAATTACAAACCACTGGGCGTTGCAAATGATTTAAATCGAGGTTTATCAAACTCGCCTCCCACGTCACATTGGAAGGTTTTAATAGGTTCGTTTAATAGGGTTTTAAAATAGTGTTAAAAGGTGGCAGATTTATGATAGGATTCAAATTTGTATTTTTATTAGAAACACCCAAGTATAGTGAGTAAACACATCAATTAACATCACAATAGTATTTATACCCACTTTTACTTAAAGAGTGGTGAGGTCCATATGCCGACATGAATAACGGCAAAAGAATATAATGTGCTTGATGTCAAAAGAGTAAATGACAAACGCTTATGTTTGGCAATTTGACATTAATGACAAACCGTATAACCTTGCACTTTGTTACAATAAATAACATTATTTGAACGTAAATAAACCAAAATGTGAGCAGGAATAGCCTAGTATATCATGCCTTGATGTTGAATGGGAAGATTCAATAAAATATGGAGGAGCAGGTGCAAGGTTGGTGAACATGTAGAGTTGAGTGGAACTGTTATGTCGACTCGAAAGCTTTCCATTCTTGAAATCCTTGACAGAAAATCCAAATGAGTCAAAATCGACAATAAACCATCAGCGAGATTACATTTTTTATTATGTTAGATGCATGGAGAATGTGTTTAAGCTAAAGATGTTTCATGGAGTGGGGTAAAGTGGTGTCACCGGTGTTGCGATTTTTGGTGTAGTAAGGGACTCTTGATCACTTTATCAATGTTGTTTTAGTTGCACCATACTAAAGGTTATGTCCATGTGGGAAGACTTTGATTAATGTACGAGTAACCACAGTAACCCACAAACTAATTGATAAACGAGGCGTTGATCATTCACCATGCTATCTACCGAAAGTAAATTGGTCTGCGAGTTCCCTCAACCGGTATCCAAGTTCCTTCAACCTTTGACAGTAAGCTTCAAGACTTGGCATGGATCTTTGTGTGAGATTTTAGATGTTTTAATTCTTGTCCATGCTTCAAAAAGCAGTGAGCTTGGGTTTGAGAACTCTCACTAGTACCTCGTCTAACAAGCTTTCATAAATCCATTGCAAGACAATTGCATCAATCTCATGCCAAGACTCAAAATCAAGATTATCTTTAGTCGGTCGCTTTGTACCCTTAAGGCGTCAATATGTTGAACTAAGGAAAAACCTTGTAACCACAATCATGGAGTTCGAATAGTTTGACCCATAACGTATAGGTCACCTTGGAGCCACCCAAAACACAGACTTTGGATTTAGATATTCGTAACAGTGTACTCTAGATGAAGAGAATCAGACTTCGTCTTCCTAATAACTACCATCGAGATGAATCATGAATGGGAGAAGAAAAAAGATTGTAGCCAGATTAGAAATAGGCAAAAAGGAGAACCATAGCCCTGATGGTGTATCGCCAGTGTAGAGCTAGGGAAAGCCTAGTTCTGATACCATGAAATTAGAAGAATCCATCAAGACTTTCATTTCATTCTCAACAAATAAAATAAGTTCACTCTACCACATTACACCTAATTGTAAGCTATTCTAGGATACAAAGATAAATACAAACAAATACAATATATAATACGAAAAATAAAATATAATATATTCGGTTAATACCTAATATTTCCCTCGTCAAATTTGGGAGTAAGAAACATTAATTTTAAACCAAACATTAATATCTCTACATTTCCCCTTTATCCTGACATACGCGACACATGTCTTCTGGTTGATCTGTAATTATAAAACCTGAAACTTTTTGGTTGGCTAGATGAATATTTGGGTGTGGTCTTAGATATGTATGGTCTTTGAATGTTATCCACTAAAAAGGCTCAACATAGCAGATAAAGTAAATGTCAAGACTACTATGTTACAATGCTTACCCTGAGATTTCATTATCCTACGAAAAAAGCAAGTGTGTGTAATTTAAGGATGATAAGAAAAGGCGTGTGAACGATAAAACCCAAAACATAGGACAAAAGCTATGTAATATTGTAAGAAAACTGCACAACTACATGATTTGATATGTAATTTCATGTGAAATTGTGTAGGTATCGAAAGGTGAGCAACAATCATGACCACCAAAAAAAAGTGAGATGTTCTCTTCATTCAACATATTTTTAGTGGTTTTGTCCTATCATGGGGACCAAACAGTTTTTACTGACTGTGGCATATAAAATTATCTACATATGTTGAGACAAGTGATTATAAGCTGAGGCAAACCAGTAGCAGTGGAGCTGAGTCTAGGACATATTATAAAACGAAACTTCAAATTAAAAAGGGCTTACACGACCAGCCAACTTTAACAATGGTTCTGGACAAAGTCGTTTTCTTGGTGGTGCCATAGCATCGTTTGCAAGTGCTTCTGCATCACCAGCATGCAAGTATTCAACTATATAATCAAATAGCTCCTCCCTCCCACCTCTTAGAGAATCCTGATTGATTAACTAACTATTAGTAGCCTCACAAATGAGCGGGTCAAAACAAGACTGGTAAATACAAGCTTGAAAGAGATCATTTAGTAAGCCTCATTAACGAGGGGTCAGGTGATGAGCGGTGACCAGCGCCACTGACCCATTTGGACTGGTTCTAAGTTAGCACGTTTAATAAGAGTAACCCATTTTTGACCCGTTATGTAACTTGAGTAGACTCGAATGAAGCCACTGAACAAACAGTATTACAATATTACCCAAATCAAAGGGTCTTGGATCGCAAGTTGTAATTATTAGTCAAATTGAGTAGAGATTTTGCAACTTACTTGAATAAACAAGTCTGTATGGGTTTTTCCATGATATAGTATTAGCTCAGCTCGTGCCCCAACTCTCTTGAGAGTGTCCACAAAAGTAATACTGCAAAACAGATATAATTTTTAACATAGTGCAGCATATGTTGATTGTATACAAAAAATTTCTTCATAATATTCCAACACGCCTTTGGCCTAGCGGCATCCTGGTGGCTGAACAACCAGAGAGATGATGGGTTTGAATCCTATTAAGAACATGGTGTATAATAGGTGTGTGTATGTGTGAATTTTTTTTAAAGACCTAAGTGCACACCGACACATGTAGCAACAATGATATTTTGTATAAATAATGATGTGGTTAATCGCTTATTCTTCTTTGCAGAAGTCACATTCACATATAAGTGTGTCCAAGGTGTATTTTTAGTGCAAACAAGTCCTCCATGTTCTGGGCCAACCCGGCGTGACCCATTTTGACCCACTGTTACAGACACTCTTAGTTTTCCGCCTCATTGAAAGGTATCCAGCGGTAGGGGTGTTCAAATTCGGATATCCGAATTTCGGATATCCAAAAATTTCGGATAGTGAATTTCACTAGCAGAATCCGAATCCGAAATTTCGGATATCCGAAATTCGGGCTCGGATATCCGAAATTTCGGATTCGGATTCGGATATCCATTCGGATATCCGAATTAAAAGAAATTTTGTATTATTTAATAAATTAATAAATTTAATAAAAATATAATAATTTTTATTGAAGTTTTTATCGGATATCCGAAGTTTTTTATTAAAATGTCCTAAATATCTAAAAATATCCGAAATATTAATTAATATTTAACATTTTTAAATTTTTATAAAAATATTTTGGATATTTCAGATATTTCGGATATCCGAAATATCCGAAAATTCTTAAAATCACTATCCGAATCCGAATCCGAAATTTCGGATATCTGAATTTCGGATATTTCGGATTCGGTTTCGGATTCGGATATTTTTTAACACCCCTATCCAGCAGTAGAAAAAAACAGTGGAGGGTTTTTTTGAAAGCAGCCCTGCTTAGACTTTGATTGATTATTAAAAAACCCACACTAAAATCAATTACATTGATATCCTATTTATACTAATCTAAACTTAGACCCCTAACCTTAATTGACTCAAAATTCAAAATTCATGCATACTAGGAAACAATCAAATTAAATAAATTATGATATCTTAACATAAATAAAGATAATCAGTAAATAATCAAAACCAAAAATAACTCATACTCCAAAAAAATCAGCATCTTCCTTTTTATCTTCATCCCAATCCAAATTAGGCTAACAATCACCCCCTAATTTGTATTCGGATCTCTTCGACCAGTGTTATTGAATCCTAGTAGATCCCGTAATTGCACGCTCATCTTTTCTAATTTTGCTTCATCCTCATCTATGTTCTCATCGATCTCATCAGAAAAATTCCACACTGAATCATCTTTCATATCTGGATCTTCCTGTTGGTCGAACATGGTTAACAACAGGGCTGGTTCATCTTCTTCTTCTTGAGTCAGGTGTACTTCATTTTTCAGCCTTGTACCTTTCCAGTTTTGATTTGGACACTCGCTTGCATAGTGTCCGTATTCTTCACATTTAAAACACTTGATTTTTGAAGTGTCTTGTTTACGATTTACAGGCGAATCACCCCAACTTCCCTTGTCTCTATCACAGCATTGACATCTGCCACGACTATGATTAGTCATACCACGACCACCACCTTCGTTGTGATCCTCATTACCACCTTTGTTGCGAGCCTCCCACTCGTCATGAGTCAATAGCAACTGGTTGTTCCTTGTGTTGGTCACCGGATCTTTTGCACGAAGCCTTTCTTAGAATGCTTTTAGTCTACCAATTGCTTCTGAAAACAGCATGGTATCTAGATCTGCGAAATGTTCGATTGACGCGACAAATTGTCGGGTCGGGTTAGTCGGGTTTTTTTATGTGGTAATCCAACCCAAACACCGACCCTAATAAGACTCGGTTTAATCGGTAATCAGGCTTCGGTAATCGGGATAATTCGGGTCGGTATAATCGGTAATCGGATTGCTAATTATAATACTAAATGAGTTGTTAATATGTTTTTGTAATGAAGAACTACATGGACTATTAAAATATACTTTTATGTCAAGATAAATAAACTATAATATTAAAGTAGCAAAAACACAAACCAAACTTTAAAAACTTACTTCGACTACAAACCAAAACTATTACTGATTTACTGTATGAAATATGTATAACTATGAAAACACATATGTTACATGTATGAACATAATAAAATTACATATACTTCTTGATTTCAATTTTTGAATGAATTAAATTTGAAGTAATTAAACCTTTGTCTTTGTAACATGATTAAAACACAAGCTGCCAAACACCACTTTCAATTAAAAATGTTAAACTGTGAACCGAAGCAATGCTGACGACTGTTTCCGATTATATTCAAAGTCTGATGCACCACTACCACTTTTTGAATTAAATTTAATTTTTTATTGTAACTGTCGTCTTTGGTTTTTCAATATATCTGTAATGCTCTACATACTTGAAACATAGAAAAATTTGGTCTTTGAGTTTTAAACCCATAATCAGGTTATTCGGGTTAACCCGATTAACAAAATGCCAACTCAATTACCGACCCTAAAGACTACATCGGGTTCGGTTTAGTTTTAAAATCGGGTTCAGGTTGATCGGGTTCTTCCTTAATCGGGTTCGGGTTGATTCGGGTCGGGTTCGGTACTCGAGTTCGGGTAAAAAAACACACCCCTAGCGACAATGGCTATGAACCGTTCAGGTACTGAGTCAAGGAGTTTCCTGACAAAGTGACAAATGTTGCATCATCATATGTATTTCCAAGGCTGTTAGCTTTGGAAACCAATCCACTCATTCTTCCTGCAAAATCATCAACAGAATCCCCATCCTTCATCTTCAGGGCTTCGAACTCGTTCCTTAGAGTTTGTAGCCTAGCCTTTTTGACCTTATCTGCGCCAATAAAACGTACCTTTACTGCATCCCAAATCTGCTTTGCATGGGTGTATTGAGCAACCTGCAAAACGAGTTCTTCTGGCATTGCTTGATACAAGTAAGCTATCGCCATATTATCCTTCTTTGGATCAACATCCACACCTGGTTCGATCGCCTCCCAAACTCCTTGAACATTGAAAATCACCTTGATCTTCACTGCCCATATTGTATAATTTGTGGAGTTCAATATGGGACATTGAAAGGTCATCGTACCTCCTTCCTTCACAGGTACAATCTGTTTCTCTGCCATTGTTGCGGTCCTTCGCTCATGATCCAGTCCTTCAGGTCAAGATGATGAGTTTGATTTCCCTTGAAACCAAGCTCTGATACCAATTGAAAGGTATCCAGCAGTAGGAAAAAAACAGTGGAGGGTTTTTTGAAAGCAGCCTTGCTTAGACTTTGATTGATTATTAAAAAACCACACTAAAATCAATTACATTGATATCCTATTTATACTAATCTAAACTTAGACCCCTAACCTTAATTGACTCAAAATTCAAAATTCCTACATACTAGGAAACAATCAAATTAAATAAATTATGATATCTTAACATAAATAAAGATAATCACTAAATAATCAAAACCAAAAATAACTCATACTCCAAAAAAATCAGCATCTTCCTTTTTATCTTCATCCCAATCCAAATTAGGCTAACAATTATCATCTGATAGCAGTAGTCTTCCAAGAGAAAAGAGTTTCAAACCTTGAATCCGCTGGTATGGAAAAATCTCCAGTTCCATGAAAAAGAACGATATGGGGCATAAGAGGAACAGCATTCCTAGCACTTAGATCTTCAATAAGAACTTCAGGAGAAAACTGCTGCAGAGATTCATCCCCCTCCATTATGCTGTCATATAAATTAATGCCAATCTATTAGGATCAAATAGAAAACAAACTTAAAACATATAGCGCATGCACTTTGAACATTTCAAGATATAAATTATTATATACCTTAGAAATATAGATCGATAAAGTCCTCGGCGATCAAAATGGTCAACCAAGTTGGTTAAGTTGTACCTGTAAGGCATGTAACAAAGGTTCCAATTAAAAAAAAAAAGAACCATAATTACAAAAAGCATTTATGAGGTAGGCTTACCCCCCGGATAATCCAAAATAAGCATTTATTTGAGACGCCCTCCAAGAAATGCACTCTCCTTGGGATTCCTTGATAGCCTGCTTTAAGAGTGCACAAGAAGATATATGTGCACCAGCAGATTGCCCCATTAAATATATCCTTCATCAGAAGGGTCAGAGTCAAGATGATGTCTCATCAAGTATCAAGAGGCACTGTATATCTTATATAGGCTAGTTGGTTACCTATTGGGATCACCTCCAAAATTAGCTATATTATTGCATACATACGATATTCCTCGAGAAACATCATCAACCATATCACTGATTGTACCCTGGGGAAAGTTCCTGCATAAAAGATTTGTCCAAAAGCATATCAACTAAGGAATCATCACAATAAGTTAATAACTAAAGGGAAAATGAACTTAGATAGAACTGATCACCGGTAATCAATGCATGTAACAATGATCTCTCTTTCTGCTAATTGAAATCCCAATAGAGAACCCCATCCTTTGTATCTACATCAACCCATCAAACAGAATACGTCAAATAGAACAGTTGTATGCATAAGTTTCTGCATTATAAGCACTCACTACCATATGTAGCCATGTTTGTCCATCAAAATGCAATAGCAAATCTGATTTTAGTGTCGCATTTAAGTATTTATGAAATTCAGAAAAACAGATAACAACGTGTTGACACACCCCAAGCCACTTGGACCCGCACTTAAAATAGTTTGTTTTGGCAATTGGACCCAGCCCACCTTTTCACCATCCCTACTTCGTCTTAAAACTTATATTTCCCCACTTGGTGTTGCGAAAGCATCAAATATTCACATTGTTGTCAGTTCTCTTTGAAAGATTCAACTTAAAGTGACATAAGTGAACCTGATACCCAAGATACAAAAACATAAAGGAAAATTAATAATCAAAGCACACAATGACAGATAAAAGATATAATTAGGGTTCATTGGGTAGATGGGCTTGGTCCTATCATTGTATGGACCAGCCTTGGCACTTTAGGGTTTCATATGTAACCATGTATATAAAAATATGATATCAATATATAGTTATCTTTACATGGTTTTAATAGATGGAAGAAAAAATAAAATAAAAAATGAAAGAAATTGTAGTCACCAAGATCAGCATGAACTATTGCAGTTGAATAAAATAGCAGAAAGGTGGCAACATGATCTGTGGCCACAAAGTCCACAGAAGTAATAGCACGACGACTGTTGACACACGGCACCAGGAGCTAAAGCTGCAGTGGCACTAGGCAAGTGGCAAAGATACATAAAGTAAAAAAGTAAAAACTATACACAATTTGTCCGAGGACAATACGAGATAGAAGAAAAGAAAGTAAGTTGTCACACGAGGGGAGCAACATGAGAAGAGGCCTGACAACAAGCGTTAGTCTGATTGTGGGAGCAGCAAGAGGAATAGAAAGAGGAAGAAAAGGAGAACGCAAGAACCCTAAGGCTCCGATACCATATAGAATAATTAAAATCTGTAGGGATGATTGTATATAGATACCACATTTATAGATACAAGGTTCCATAGGAAAAAGTAAAGGGCCAAGGATTGTCTAGACAATAATCGGGCATGAAACATCAATACAATAAGCCTAATCCAATTACTATCTCTTTTATCTAAGACACAACACATCAAGGTAAAAGGAGGTATTAAATTAAAATGCACATACAAGCATATGAAAACACACATACAAGCATACATCAAGCTTACCCTATGATCCACGCTCCACCAGTCACAAAAATAATAACTGGCTTTGGACTATCTATGTTTTTGGGTAAGTATAAATCCAACCTGAAAAGATTTGAAGCCATAACTAATATGATAAATCCAAATGGGAAAAAGCTGAGTTGTTTTCGTATCTGAATTGCCAAATTTACATCACCTGTTTCTAGGTTGATCTCCATAAACTATGCTTCTCCGAATTTGGCTCGAAAAGAAATATTGATATAAAACTGCCAAAACAATTACTCATTTAAGTTTCATTCCAAAAGGACCAAAACATGATAACTAGCACAAGACTTTTGATACTGTAATTTAATGTGTGAAATTTTGTTTATACGTTAATCTTCCACTAAAAAACATGTCTAGTCACAAACACACCTTGGAGGAAACCAGGCATAAGCAACATTGCATAAAGACCGAGAGCAAGAAGCCTTGAGATCCACCGCCGGCCTACCCTGATTGAAAACAAATGATTAGGATAAAAACTTCAAAATAAGCATACGGTATGTTCCATGTTTTGGAATTCAACATCAAAAAACTACATCAATTGTTCTCTAAATCTCATTCCAATTCAGAAATCCCAAACCCATGCTCCAAAGTCCAAAAACTACCATAAAGGAATTTCATTTCATCCATATAAAACCATCAACTATCGAGATAAGAATTTAATGATCCAAGATAAGATGCATGATCCAAAACTAATAAAATTTTGTAACTTCGTCATTGGTAGAAGATTAGAAGATTGTGAATCACTTCAAATCGATAGTACCAAAATCTGAACAATTGTGTGAGTGTGTAATTGATAGATTGTTTGTACACCTAATTCAGCTCACGCAACACTGAATCACAACGTCTTCCATTTCCAATATTCAAAATTCTGAAAAGAAAAAAAAAACACCTAATTCTACATGAGCATAACTAAATCTGTACAGCACGCTGTAATCCTCAATCGCAACAAAACACAAAAGCTACAAGCAAAACCCTAAATCGAGAACACAACACAGAGGACTTATCGTTTATACCCGAGATATCTCAGCAGAGTGAACGCAAGACGAGTAATCAAATACGTCTCACTAGCAGCATGTCCGATCTCGCGACTGAAAGATTGCGACCGGCAGAGAGCCGGAGAGCCCTTCGCCGGAGTTCCACCGGCGGCGGTCCTCCGCCTCGCTGCACCGGCGGAATTCGTAGTCCTTGAACGTAAGGCATCGGCGGTGTTGTCCATATGTTCCGACGATGATGATGGTGGTGGTGGTGGTGGTGGTGGTGATGATGGTGGTGGTTCCGCCGGAAAGAAGGCAATCGGCGACGGTGTGGTCACCATTAGCCAATTTCCGGCGAGATGAGATTTGAATATATATGTGTGTGTACAGTGTCTCGGTGGCACCGTTTGTACAAGAATACAAAACAAAAGCTTCTTTGTGTATGGCGGTGAATGATTTTGACAAACATTTGGAAATTTATGTTTGTTTGAATTGCATAAGTGGTACTCTGTTTTTGTTAAGTTACATGTTTTGTCTTTTGATTTCAAGTGTAGGCATTTTAACCCTTGTGATTAGGCGTTATCTTTTTTACTTTAGCTTTTGTTATTTTAGTTGTGTGTGTTTGATTATGAGTAACTTTTGTAGAGGAAAGACTCGCCTACACCTATCCTCCTCAGACTCTGCTCTTGAGCGGGATATACTGGGTTTGTTTGTTTGTTTGTTTGTTTGTTTTGTCAACAGATTTGTTTATTGTTTTATGAGAGAGGTTTAAATACAAATGTATTTTTACTATAAGGTGTGAGAAGACACAATGAGTTAAAAAAGTAATAAAAAAATTATATCTTACAATCTAAATCGAATTTCAAAAACGTAATTCCGAGCTTTTGTTCTCCTAGCCGTTCTCACTACGAAAGACACAATGACGTCATTGTATCATAAAAATATAATGAAATTTTTTTTTTTTTTATTTTTTCTGAAAGAGGACGACGAGAGGAACATCGACTCCGAAGCATTTTTTAAAATTCGATTTAAATTATGAGATATAATTTTTTATTACTTTTTTAACTTATGTCTTCTCACACTTTGTAGTAAAAATATTTTGTAGAATAACCTCGCCTTTGTTTTATTTATATATTGCTTTCTTTTTAATTTTACAATAGATGCATTGGATTTCTTTCTCCTTCTAGTTGCAGATATTTTTCAAGGACTAGTTTTATAGGTTTATTTCTAATGATTTCTAAAGTTTATTTATTAATTTTATATGTACATTTAACTAACTTCGGGGCTGTTTGATGTTATTGCTGACCCGCTGATCGGGCTGACCCGCTGACTCGGTCAGCGGTCAGCCCGTTTGATTTCGGCTTCGAGCCCGGCTGACCGGGTCTCCGATGCTGACCCAGACCATGAAAAAAAGAAGCTGACCGGTGCTGACCCTTTTCTCGCAAGCCCTCGGCGACACCCCCTGACACCGACAACCGCAACCCACCACCCCTCCCCCGTCGCAATCCCTCCAGCCCCGTCGCACTCCCTCCATCGGTCAATCGATTGGGGTTTTTGGTGATCAATCGATTGATGTTGTGGCGATCGATCAATCGATTGGGGTTTTGGTGGTGATCGATTGAAGATGATAATGATCGATTCGGTCGACAGAGATGATTGGATGAAGATGATGATGGTTGCGGTGTTGCCGGTGATGGTTTGTTGATTTACTCAGATATGGGAGTTCGGTGATGATGATGATGAAGGTCGCGGTGATGATGATGGTCGATGGTGTACGGTTCCAAAAGGGGTAAGTGATGCGAATGTTTCTGATGAATCGAGCGAGATTGCGAGTGGAGATGGATGAGGGGAATGGGAGGAAGAAGAGGTGTGCTTTGCTGGGGTCTTGTGTGACGAAGGGGTTGTGGAGATGGATGAGGGGAATGATCGGACCCAGTAACAAGTTGAGATTTGTTTTATAGCACATTTACCTTTGAGATTTGTTTTGGTGCTTGATAATGTTTTGTTAGATGATTAGGTTTTGATGATTGGGTTTTGATGTTTAATTTTGTTGGTTTGGTCTATTTTATTGATTACACAACAGTAGTTAAATTCAAACTTGTCAGAACAACGAGCAATATGGTTATTTTTTTCATTCAGCAGAGTCAGTCAGATACATAATCAAACAGTCAAGTTTCAGTCAGATGCAGACTCAGTCAGAACTTCTTACTGGGTCAGCTTCTGACTCAGTCAGATCTTACTCAGTCAGCACAATCAAACAGCCCCTTCGGTGTATAAAAAAGCAACTTGAATAATATATAAAAAAAAAAATCTTTTTGATATCATAGAATTTTTTATTAACATCAGTTTTGAAATACTCTCATAGTAATAAAAGACAGCTAGCATTTCACTTTAAAGAATTTAAGCATCCATGATACGTGTCCTTCAATGCCATTTAGCCTTCCATGCACATACCATGAATTCATCCGTACTAGCAGAGCAATAGTGGGTTTCCTCCGCACAGTTATTTTGTTTCATTGTTATACATATTACAATTACAATTACAATTACAACAAGTATAGAAATCGTATAGAGGAAAAAAGAGACGTACATCTGCATCTTTAGGGTTAGTGGCGTATTCTGCTTCGGCGTTCATACGGGCGTGTTCGAAGATCATTAGCCTCTCTAAATCATTTTGAGCGGCGTCCATTGCTACTGGATCTAAACCTTGATAACTAATCTTTTTTTCTTTCGCTGTCGAATAGTTGAATGCCCGCTAGGGTTTATGAAGAAGCCGATACTGAAGAATTAACAATAGCCCCCTCTTAACCTTGGTTTTTCTTTTACTAATTTCTAAAGGAAAAAAAACAGAGTAAAATATATTTTTCTTCGTTTAATTAATTTTAAATTTTTGTTTTTAAACTAATAAAATTATATAAAACTTTCTTTACGTTTAAAACGACTCACATGTTACGTCATTTGCTCTAACGTCTAACGGATGTTTTCTTTTAACAGTAAATGATGGCATGTGCTCGTTATGTGAAGGCAATAGTCACTTTATATTTAAAACCTAATATTAAAAATTAAAATTATATAAACAAAAGAAAATAGCACTCATTCATACACTTATCTCCTTCACTATCCTCTGTCTCTCTCTCCACCCCAACACCATATCACATCGGTGTTCTTTGTTTACTCTTCGGGACCTCTTCAAATATTTGTTTCTCCTATCAATTAAGAATTAGAGATATTGCAATCATGGCGTCGGTGGATCAAACAATGTTGCAGTTCTTTCCATCGTCAATTACTATTACTATTACTATTACTATTACTATTTTAATTACAAAACTTTGTTTGATGGTTTTTTTTTTTGGTTTTTTTTGTGAAATTTTCTTTTGTTATTTTGTTTGTGTTTTAATTTTTTTTTTTATTTTAATATGGGTTGTTTTGGGTGTTGGTTCGAGATTTAGAGTGGAGTTTTTTGTGGCTTTTTTTATCTGGACACGTATCTTTAATTTGTATGGTTCGTTGATGTTGTCTTTCTCCGGGTTCCTGCTTTTTTCTTTTATTATTGATATCCTGACGATTCTCGCTATCAAGGTTTGGGTTTTCCTTTTATTTGCTCTTTTCGGGGCTTTGATTTTCGTCGGTTTTCTATTTTGGACTGTCGCTTTCTTGCGGCTTTAATTTTCATATGGTGTTGGGCTTTGATTTAGTTTTTGGGTTCTGCATATTCTGGTGTGTTATGGATTTAGGGTTTTTGTGTGTTTTACTTTATGTATTTTACTGATTTTGTGGTTTTGAATCTTCATTTTGATTTTAATTTAGGGTTACATTAAAACTCGCATACACGCGGCAACGCGCGCGCCAAAACCTAATCTTTTCCTTTTTTTGAATATTATATATTATATATTATATATTATAATAACACATTGGGTCAAATATAATATGTTTCAATTGATGCGATAAAAAAATTTCGACACAAATTTAGTTGGGAAACGAGTTGGGTTAAATATAATATGTTTTATACGACATATAAAATACGTTTCGATATAATTTAACTCATAAACGAGTCGGGCATTTTTGTAATATATACTCTATCACATCGCATACAACGTCAATACACGTGTTTTTATGTACGTTTTGAGTTGCTATACTTTCGACATAAATTTGTTTTAAAAATAGTTGGGCCGAATATAACATATCGTTCAATTGTAAATATTCGAGTTACTCTACGTTTTGACGTAAATTTAGGTGGGGAACGAGTCGGGTGGTCGTAGTTTATACTTTATCACGCCGCAGCAACGCGCGGCGGGTTAAAACCTAGTTGATATTATTAGGTGTAGCGTGTTAGTTCGTGGTAGCAAGTGTGTTTCAGGAAGTCCTTGTTATCTTCTTTTGTAAGCCTTTATTGGATTTATGAATGAAGCATGGGTGTGATATGAAATTGATCGATCTCAATTGTTTTATTTAGTCCCATGCTTCATCTATTTCTCTAAAATCCAATTCGGCACAACAATCCAACCTTTTAGTTATGAGATACAATACTTAACTAGTAGGATGTGCTTTAGATCATTCACACTAGGTTCCTCATCCCCATCCCATCTCCATATTACCGGTATAACCTATAGATAGAAACATTAGGGTAGCGTTCGTTTCAAAGAATGGAATGGAATTTGAATTGGAAATGGAATTGGAAATGGAATTGGAAATGGAATTTGAATTGGAATTTAGAAAATCCTACTTAAATCTCATAAATTGTTCGGTTGTTATAATTATGAATGAAATTAAAATTTAAAATTATAAAATGACATAATTACCCTTTTAATCAAACAAGTCTACATATAATTTCCAATATTGGCTCAAAATACAAAAATAAATGGTGATAACCCCGACCCCAACCCCACCCACCATACTAAACCTTCCACCCCACCCCACCCCCACCCCCACCCCCACCCCCACCCCCACCCCCACCCCCCCCCCCCCCCCCACCCCACCCATCATACAAAAATATTGTTGTTCATTAGAAGATAATGCTACAAAATCGGTTCTTTAACACACAAGCAGGAAAAACAGAGTCAAATACTAACTTTTCTGTGATAATTGAACAAAAGGATCAGCTTCAAAAGGCACGATCAAAAGAACTGAGTGCATAAGTATATGCAGAAAAAGCAGAACCACAGAAAAGATTATAAAGTAATCAAAAGGGGCCATTAAAATCATTTCATTGAGTGAAGAGCTGATTACCTTTAAGAAAAGTAACAAACACTCAACAATCGACCTAAACCTAGGGCTCAAATCGACAACCCTCAACCGTCAATCGTTACAATCAAACCAATTCCGATCAAATTCAACGCGCAATGAAGAGATCGTTTGTGAAATTCAACTTTGCGATTGATGATGGAGTAAATGGGAGCATTTACGAAGCAATTGAAAGCATGGGGAATAAGGTTATTATTGTAATTTGCCATGAATTCCTGATGTTTTAAAACAATCCCCGCAAGTTTGGAAGGATTTCAAATCCTCTAATTTGAAGGATTTGGAAGGATTTAAATTCAATTCAAATCCTTCTTTTGACGAAACGAACAACATAAGGAATGGAATCTACATTCCAATTCCATCAGAATTCCATTCCATTCCATGAAACGAACGCACCCTAGGGACTTTTGAAGTTGTACACATAATTCGTTATCTATGTTGTTTGACATGATATTTTGTCAATTCTATGCTATTTCTACTTACAAGTAAATAAAATGCATCTAAAAGTTGATTACTAGTTAAACTCTACTGAATCATAATATTTAAAAGCTATCATTTTCTCCATAAGCTAAAAAAACGTAGTTGTCATTTTTAAGGAAATACTCAAGTCACTATTATTTTAGAAGTGTTCTAATTATATTTTTATTTGTTACAAGAGTAAGCAAGTTCTATGAGTGTTTCAATTAGTTATTCATATTTTTATTTGTTACAATCAGTTTATTAATATTTTTATCTGTTTAAATCAAGTCACTAAAATTTTAGCAGTGTTTTAATTATATCACTCATGTTTGTTTCAAATTTTTAATTAATTCATAACTTTTTTTAAATAATCCGGTATATTTATAAGTATTATTAATTTTTTTAATATTTTAATTTTTAAAATGTAACAAGCAGGAAACCGCACCAGATATCGCCCACTACTTGGGGAATATACCCCCATCACAGGTTTAAAACACGTCCGATAGTGTAAGGTATCCAGCCCCTTATAAAGAGACTTTGTTCCCCTTCCCAACCGATGTGGGATGTTACATCCTCCCCACTTTGAGAGATCAGCATCCTCGCTTGCACATCGGCCCGACCCTGGCCCTAATACCAACTGTAACAAGCAGGAAACCACCCAGGATATTATCCGCTACTTGGGGAGAATACCTATATCACGGGTTTAAAACACGTCCGATAGGGGAATGTATTCAGCCCTTTATAAAGAGACTTTCGTTCCCCTTCCCAACCGATGTGGGATGTTACATCCTCCCCCATTTGAGAGATCAGTATCCTCGCTGGCACATCAGCCCCACCCTGGCTCTAATACCAATTGTAACAAGAAGGAAACCACGTCGGATATTGTTCGCTACTTAGGGAGAATACCCCCATCACGGGTTTAAAACGCGTCCGATAGGGAAATGTATCCAGAACCTTATAAAGAGAGTTTCGTTCCCCATACCAAACGATATGGGATGTTACATCCTCCCCATTATAGAGATCAGCGTCCTCGTTGGCACATCGACCCCACCCTGGTTCTAATACCAACTGTAACAAGCAAGAAACCACATCGGATATTGTTCGTTACTTAGGGAGAATACCCCCATCATGGGTTTAAAACGCGTCCGATAGGGAAATGCATCCAGCCCCTTTAGAAAGTTTCGTTCCCTATCCCAAATGATGTGGGATGTTACATCCTCCCCCACTTGGGAGACCAGCGTCCTTGCTGGCACATCAGCCCCGTCCTGGCTCTGATACCAACTGTAACAAGCAAAAAACAACACCGGATATTGTCTGCTACTTGAGGAGAATACCCCATCACGAGTTTAAAACATGCCTGATAGGGAAGGTATCCAGCCCTTTATAAAGAAACTTTCGTTCCCCTTCCCAACCGATGTGGAATGTTACATCCTCCCCACTTGGGAGACTAGCGTCCTCGCTGGCACATCGGCCCCGCCCTGGCTCTGATACCAACTGTAACAAGCAGGAAACCATATCGGATATTGTTCGCTACTTAGTGAGAATACCCCCATCACGGTTTTAAATGCGTCCGATAGGAGAAGGTATCCAACCCCTTATAAAGAAAGGTTTCGTTCCCCATCCCAACCGATGTGGGATGTTACATCAACTATAACAATCAGGAAACCGTATCGGATATTGTCCGCTACTTGAGGAGAATACCCCCATCACGGCTGGATACCTTTCCTATCGGACGTGTTTTACACCCGTGATGGGGGTATTCTCCCCAAGTAGCGGATAATATCCAGTACGGTTTTCTGCTTGTTATAGTTGATGTGACATCCCACGTCGTTGGGAAGGGGAACGAAAGTGTCTTTATAAGGGGCTGGATACCTTCCCCTATCGGACGTGTTTTAAATCCGTGATGGGGGCATGCTCCCCAAGTACCGGACAATATCCGGTGCGATTTCCTGCTTGTTACATTTTAAAAATTAAAAATATTAAAAAATTAAACAATACTTATAAAAATACCGAATTATTTAAAAAAGGTTATGAATTAATTAAAAAATTGAAACAAACATGAGTGTCATAATTAGAACACTTCTAAAATTTTAGTGACTTGATTGAAATAGATAAAAATATTAATAAACTGATTGTAACAATAAAAGTATGAGGTATGAGTGACATAATTATAACACTCCTAAAATTTTGTTATTATTGTTATTATTGTTGTTGTTATTACTATTATTATTATTATTATTATTATTATTATTATTATTATTATTATTATTATTATTCACGTTATTATTACTGTCATTATTATTATTACTGTTATTATTACTATTGCTGTTGCTATTGCTGTTGCTATTGCTGTTGCTATTGCTGTTGCTATTGCTGTTGCTATTGCTGTTGCTATTGCTGTTGCTATTGCTGTTGCTATTGCTGTTGCTATTGCTGTTGCTATTGCTGTTGCTATTGCTGTTGCTATTGCTGTTGCTATTGCTGTTGCTATTGCTGTTGCTATTGCTGTTGCTATTGCTGTTGCTATTGCTGTTGCTATTGCTGTTGCTATTGCTGTTGCTATTGCTGTTGCTATTGCTGTTGCTATTGCTGTTGCTATTGCTGTTGCTATTGCTGTTGCTATTGCTGTTGCTATTGCTGTTGCTAGTATCATCACTCTAGCTGTCGCTCTCGTTGTCGCTCTCGCTGTCGCTCTCGCTATAATAATAATAATAATAATATTATTATTATTATTATTATTATTATTATTATTATTATTATATTATTATTATTATATATATATATATTATTTTTTTCTTACAAGTTAATCATATGACAACATGAATCATATAATGTGAATGATTTGGATCTTTTATTTCGAATCATGCAGATGCCTTGTCGATCACATGTACCGCACATGCAACTCAACCAGTGGTTATAATGTTTAATTGGATGTAATTTACTTACTAAAAGTTATATTTTTAAACGACAAAAAGATAATAATAATAATAATAATTAGAGTAAATTACACGGATGGTCCCTGTGGTTTTATTAAACTTTGGATTTGGTTCCTAGCGTTTAAAATTTTTGGATTCGGTCCCCAATAATCCATTTTGCTTTCACTCATGGTTCAAAACGTTAATAGAGTTAGTTTTAGCTGTTAACTCAAGGGCAATTTTGTCATTTAACTTGTAACACTTTAATATACCTTTTAATTTTTTAAAAAAACAAAAGAATATTTCATGTTTATTATTAATATCAATCAAATAGAATCGTAACGCTAATTGATTGAAGCCCTAGCACAAACATTAACTTGTGAAATTGAAAAACAAATAAGACAAGTGAAAATTAAAAAGCATATTCTGCTTTGACTTTTGGAAGCCAACTATTGAATCGATTAAACTAAACTGCACAAACATTAATTTGAGAACTTCAATTCGTTGATGTTCAAAAATTCAAGCATCTGATGATTAATCGAGAAGGAAAAACAAACAATGAACAATACGTAGATCCTCCTTTTTGTACTTCATTTACTCGATCGTTCACATCCTTTCGATTGGTATCAGTTTTGTCAATTGTATTCATGTTGTTATCTTCAAGAACCCTATGACTCTTCTCATTATGCTTATTTTGTGTTCTTGATATGATTCTGGAGCAAACGATTCTTGTATTTGTGTATTTGACTGGAACAATTGTGTTTTTGCATTAAGCATCTTCTTAGAGATAGGATGAGTAATGAGTCAGTATATAAAAGATTTAATCACCCTTTCTATTCCCTTGAAAAATCTAGAAACCCATAAAGAAGAAGATAATGGAACAAATTTGTACATATGTTTTTTATGAAGAAGATGAATACAGTTTTGGGGGTGAGGTTGGGGGTGAGGTTTATAGGGTTTTTATTTTTTAGTTTCTTAATATTGAAAGATATATTAAACTCTTGAAACTTAAAATGACGAAAATGCTCTCGAGTTAACGGCAAAAATTAACTCCATTAATGTTTTGTACCATGAGTGAAAGCAAAATGAATTAGCAGGGACCAAATCCAAAAATTTTAAACGTTAGGGACCAAATTCAAAATTTTAACAAAACCACGGGAACATCTGTGTAATTTACTCTAATAATTAAAACCACAAATAACTCATTTTGTAAATTGTAATCAACATAATAGTATAAAGAGTCTTAGTCCTTCCTCTTAGCTATTTTCCCAGAGAAATTTTTGTCTTTTTTCAATTTTGTCACTACAACCCCTTAGCATCTAGCTCTATAAGCTTCTACCAAGTTTTTCACTCATTCTCTAAAGTCTAACCCACATACCTTAAGTATCGATTATCACCATCTATTTGTTTATGTCAAAATAAACAAAAGAAAGTATGCTATGTATAAACATGTTTAAATTTTAGATTGTATATTTAAACACAATCCAAAATATCCTAAACTTCTTACCAACACACATTTGGCCAAATGGTATCAAGATGAGTGATAGATGATCTCTTCCTTGAAAGTAGAGGATTCAAATCTTGCAATAGACGGGTTACGTAGATTAGGAGTTACTAAAAAAAAGATATTCTAAACTTCTTACATTTTACTTTCACCAAGCTCCATCTCTTCCGCTTTTCATCATGACATTAACATCTTCCTCTAATGTCACAAGTTAAGGAAACATATAATGAAGTCTATATTAATACCCTCGTCCATCTAACTCAAAATCTTTCTATCTATAGGTTAGAAATAGCAAATCAGAGTTTAATAACATACATGATGGAATAAAAACCACCAAGCATTGTCATACCTCAATTAGATCCTAGTCATCCTACTGGTTACGTACATTTACAAAAAGTTGTCGCACACCATAAAGTGTTTGTGAAGATACATTTAACGATCCAAAGATGATATAAGCGAAGCCTAAAGAAGTATTTCTCTAGTAATATTTGTACATTAATATTTAATAAGATTTCATGATGATCATCAGATGTTAATACTTTATTTCAGTTTTAAGAAAATGTTCCACAAAACTTTCACATGCCATGATATAGATAGGAATTTATTTAGAATAAATGGGATTAAAGACATGCGAACATTGATGGAGTTAGGTTAGTTAAGATTAAATTGTATGAATGATTAATATAAAAACAAACCCAGTGTATCCCACTCAAGAGCAGGGTCTGTGGAGGGTAGGTGAAGGCGAGTCTTTCCTCTATCCTGTTTGGTAGAGAGACCGCTTCCAAAAAGACCCCCGACTCAATAGCAAAACCATACTGATCGAACGACAACAATACAATAAATCACATCACACATAGCATACAGTATACAAAAGGCCATCTCGATAACAAGCCATCATAAAAAATCATACAACACATGAGTACACAATAAATCATACAACATATAGCAAAACCATACTGATCGAAAGACAACATACAATAAATCACATCACACATAGCATACAGTATACAAAAGTCCATCTCGATAACAAGCCATCATAAAAATCATACATGAGTATCACATGAGTATCACATGAGTACACAACATATCGCATACATATATCATAGGTGCATGACAAATACCCGTTAAAGGGCAGATATGGACTACTTACACAACATATCACAGATATGTACGAATGATTAATATAAGTTCAAAAATTAAATGGACGATCCTTGGTTTTAAACTTTGTCCATGAACAATCATAGTTGGATGATGGGAGTACTCACGGGTGAGACGGTGATCTGGGCCGATGGGGATGATCCATTATGTTTTTACATGTTTGAGAGGTGTAGGAGATTAGTTAATTTTAAACAGGATTTATATATATCGTATAGATTAGGTTTATCTTGTTATTATATATGATGTGAAATTATATGGATGAAAAAAGAAAGAAAGAGTTGCATGCCTGCATATGACATGCCTTAACAATCTTTAAATATATCATCAAGTCTAATAGTCTATGGTCCATATGTACAATAAGTTTTTAGACATATATAATCTTGTTATTATATATGATGTGAAATTATATGGATGAAAAAGAAAAGAAAGAATTGCATGCCTGCATATGACATGCCTTAACAATATTTAAATATATCATCAAGTCTAATAGTCTATGGTCCATATGTACAATAAGTTTTAGACATATAGACAATCCATGTATATAGTTTTTGATATAATTATTCTTAAATTCATTAAATAATGTATATAATATATATATAATATTATATATATATATATATATATATATATATATATATATATATATACATTATCTAATGAATTTAAGAATATATACATATATATATATATATATATATATAGGGACTCATTCATATGAAACCAATATTTTGGAAAAAACTAAAAGAACCAACACCAATCAATCAGGATTTTTTAAAATATATTAGTTTTCTTTAATACAACAATTATACAAAAGGGTAAAATGATAATTTGTTAAATTCCATTCAACTTAGTGGCTTGAAAATTTTAACTGTTTCCTCCACTTCAATTAACCCTCCGATCTTCGCTCTTTCAAGTAATTCAAATTTGAAGCTTTATCATGCCTTTAATACTATGATTATTCAATCAAAACTAAACAACAATAGTCTTTTGTGGGTCGGTTGATTCTTGTGAAGATTATCTGCTGCATAACAGTAGTTATTGGTGTTCAATTAAGCAATCGCCGCATGCAATTCGGGAGATTTCCGACTAGCTTAATTTATATGTATTGATCAGGTTGTTCATCATAGTTATGCGATACATCCACAACATGTGAGTTATCCTAATCACACGATTTAATGTTATTATATTTGCAGATAGTGAAGGTGAACTCGGATCTACTTCAACGGGTGTTCATGAAAGAGCATTGACAGTAATAAAAGTTTCAATTGACATCATGGTTGCAACAAGCAACGTAGATTTTGCCCAAGATGTTAATTGCATAGAAGCTAATGACCTAATGAATTATGACGTTGTGTCTCATGATAAAGATGTGGGAATGAATAGCAATATATTATATAAAGGGTTGTTGATGTTCTCCAAAGAAGAATAATAGCAAGGAGGTAGTAACTGAGCCCATTCAACAACTTGACTGCACTTATAATATGGTGGGTCGCGTTGATAATAATATGTATGAAGAACCTATTGAAACATTATGTAATTGGGATGACACGAGTATGTATCTTGTTTCGTGATATGAAGTTTAAGTAAGTAAACAACCTATCAACATGATTGTGATGTATGGTAATTTATATGTTTAAAAGTAATGTGTTTTGTACAGAAAACAATATGTTTTTGCTTCATAATAGTTCGAATATATTTTTATGTGTTGTTATGTTATGTGATGTGTTTTTGGGATGTAGATGATGTGGGATATCCTGTCTATTTGAAATTGCTACTGAAAACATAAACATGATGGTGTGTAGGCGAGTATAAATTCAGATGATGTGTATATGCATGAATGCATAATTGTAGAATGTGTGCTAATGCATTAGTGCTGTGAGGGCATTAATGCATATTTGACAACAGTAGTGTTGATGACTTTTTCTTCTATTTTATAATGCCTAGAGGTGTATTATAACCTTTTTAGTTTCATGTTACATTCCCAACATTTGTGAATAAAATAGATGCCTAAATCGATATTAATCAGCAGATGCATACGGAGCGCTTTATGCAAGTTTTAATTATACATTCAGTATAATCTAGAAAGTGATTTTTGATAGCCAGTGTCAAAACACACCGTTCTAAAATGTCAATATTGTTAACATCAAACCATGTTGTAATTAACCTAATGTGATGTTTACACTATACAAAGTAAATAAAACTTTTAAGGGGAGTCATATTAATGGAAATGTATTAATAAAAGTCAACGTTTTAAAATACACTATTTTTCATTCTACTATCCTTTGTCACATATAAAGCTTAAATAAATTTATTTAACCATCAATCCATGTTATTGATAAACAAATTATTCAACAATAAATTTAGGATTTTTGAAAATATTAGAAGATATATGTTCTATCTTATGGTCATTTATGATAGAGTTACCCTATGGGTCAATTAAGTTAAAAATTAATCACAACTGTACATCAAATACAGCTTACAATTCTATATATTCAAATTAGTTACATTATAGAAGAATACTAGTACCCATGATGATGGGAATTACAGTATGTGCATCAATACATAAATGTTGTTTGTGCTATGTGGCATAGTTATAGAATGTGCATTACTGCAAAACTTAAAGTGTTAATGTAAAATTATAAGCATAAGTAACATGAACAGGGTGATGAACACATATATATGATTCGCAGAGTTAGAGCTATAAATAAACTGATTCAAAATTATATAACCACATCTTTTCATCTACATTTATATAATTTACTTAACCAGGTTTGATTAATTAAAATTGACAACCAAAATACATAATCAAGAATGGATCTTGAAATTCAACATAATCTGACAGACTAATAATGTTAAATGGCCGTAGAAATCATCCTGCATTATAAAATAATAGTGTCATTTGGTAGTTTAAACATTATCCATGAAAGTATAATAATTTAAGCAAATAAAATGTATGAACTGCAGTTAGGAGACTTTATAAAAACCTAACATCACCTACCCTTTCTTTTCTTTTGTTTGTTTGGCTTAACAACAACCTTTGCTTTCTTCGACGTCCTTTTTGACATTAAAGTTGCCTCTTTACTAATTTTTGCAGATGCCTTTATAACCTGTGTTTCTTTCCATTTTTATTCAGCATCCTTAACCACTCTCTATATATCTAACACCAGAAATTGGACGATTAATAGCAGAAACAACAACCATCAACCAATAAAAAACCCCATTTTCATGAAGATCTTAATTTATTATCTCAGACCTAGCATTACTAACATAAAAAACAAGAAAAGAGAAATTAACAAGCTTTGAGCCCTAGATTACATGAAAAGCTTGAGAGTCAATATTTCAGATCAATACATATGACAAACCTATTGGATTATTAGATGCTTGTCTCGGAAAAGGATGAATGCAGTGTACGCTGGTCTTCTATTCTTCAACGAAATCGACATAATGTTGGGTGACTTTGGTTGACAGAATGATGATTGTGAGAGACGAGAGTTCTGCAAACTTTGGTCATCAATTTGATCTTCAAGGATTGATGAAATGATTATGCTATGATCTTCAAATGAAGAGAGCATTTTGGGGATTTTGTTAATGCGAACCATATCGATCAGGATGAGCATTTTTTTGAGGGGTGGTTTCCCAAATCAGTGTGATATACCGATTGTACCCCTGTCTTGCATTCCTCTGCCAGTTTTAAAAGGTTTAAATTACTAATATGCCCCTTTAAATCATAACCTTTGATCACAATGATCTATGGCTCAAATGGTTCTTTTGGTTTTTTTCCAAAAAAATAGTTTTCATTTGAATGCCCCCTCTCTCCTCTTTATATATATATATATATATATATATATATATATATATATATATATATATATATATATATATATTGTTAGATCTAGATTGTATAGGGCTAGATCATTTTTGTATAGGCTTAGTACTTGAAAATCAAGTCTTGTAATTAATATTTATAACAGTCAAAATATATATATATGTGCTTTGAATCTATAGGATAACCCCATATATATGTGTGTTGATTTGTGACTTGACAGGGAAAAACAATATACTTGGACGGATTCCTGGAATTGACCAAGTGTAAGAAACATCTACGGATGAACAATTTGTTAATCCGTAGATATGTTTCTTACAAGACAAAATGACCAAGTGCATGTTCCTACGGATGATCAAGTACCGTGAAGTGAAGACTCCTACGGAAGAAGGATTTCCTACGGAAGAACAACTCTTCTACGGAAGACCAATTCATCTATGGAAGAACAAAGTTCTGCGGACGACAAGACTCCTGCGGAAGATCATTATACTTGTGCGATTACAACTATCAAGAAGTCAAACAAGTCAACACAATCAACAACAAATCCTGAGAGATCCGTGTTACCTTAGCCGACTCAAATCATCTATAAATACGAGTCCTAGGTTTCACATCTCGGAGAACACAATCAATCAATATTACGGCTGTCGAGTTACATCATTGTGCAACCCTAGCTGCCGTCACATCAACATCAAACATTATTCGATTCACAGAATTAGTTGTTCATAGTCATTCGTTATTATTCTTTTGTAATCATTATCTTATAGTTAATGAAATACATTTGGATTATTATTGATTTCGCATTTATTGTGTTTCTGTGGTTGTGTTCATCATTAATCATTAAACAATTAAACGTCAATTAGTGATAATTCCGCGATCATTAAATTGATTTATTTTAATACTGATAATTCCTGAATTGAGATCCTTGGATTCACAGGTGGTATCAGAGCCATTGGTGCTTATTGATTTAGATCAATTGATCTATCAGTATTAAAATTGTTTAATTGATTTTCAAACAATTAAATCAATGACTTGTCGTTCAGCAAGCACTGTCTCATTGGTTGTTTGATTTAGATCTATATTCAAATCAATTGAATACTAGATCTGCGTCTTTGATAGATTTATCAATTTTAGCATTTAAGTTTTGATTAATTCTTTTGCATTAAACATGAGTACTTTTGGTGGAGGATCTTATCAACCGCCAAAGTTGGAAACCAAAGCTGATTTTAAATCCTGGAAGATCAAGTTCAGGAATCATGTGAACTACACAGATTCTGACTTATGGGAGTCCATCACTCAAGGTCCTTATATTCCACCCACTCTTGGGCCGGATTATAATGACAAGAATCAGCCAATCAGCACTAAAGACTTGCCACCTGATGATGTCAAGAAGGTCAAAGTCGATATTAAAGCATACAGCTTGCTTAGTATGGCTTTGCCAGAAGAAATCTTGATCAGGTGTGAAAACTACAAGACAGCAAATTCCCTGTGGAAGATACTCCACACTCTCTGTGAAGGGAGTGATGAGATCCGAAGCATAAGGAAAGACACCCTTAGATCACAATATGAAACTTTTCATCATATTAAGGGTGAATCAATTCCTCAGCAACTCCATAGATTTATGCAACTTGTTACTGAGATGAACATCTTGGAGTTAAAATATACTACTGAGGAATTAAACAAGAAGATGCTCCACACTTTGCCTGAAAGTTGGAAGCAAACAGTCTCCATGTTCAAGAATACCATAGATCTCAAGACAACAGGTCTGGATACATTGGTTGCTAAGGTAGAAGCTCTTGAACTAGATGAACAATTAAGAAACAAGAGTGTGAGAACTCATGTCTCACCTTATCACTTCAAGGAAACCAAAATGCTGGAAGTGCATTTATCTCAAACAATGAAAGTGATAACTCTTGTACTTTGAGTGATGATGAAGAGGAAGTAAGTTTTTATGCATCCAAACCCACTAAGAAATCATCTCAAAGTAAAAATCAAAAGGAAAAGGGAAGATCTGAAGAGAAAAGAGAACATCAGCAACTGCAAACTCTTCTTAACATAACAAACAATCAGAACCAATAACTGTCATATTGGATTCTGAAGAACAAAAAGCAGCCTTTGCAGCTTTTAATTCTAGCTTTCAAGCATATCTTGGAAGTTCACTTACATCAGCAAACATCTGTCAGCAAGATTTGGAGGAACTCCCTCCTGATGTAGTAGAAGAGATGGATCTACAATGGCAGATGGCAATGATTGCTTACAGAGCTAAGCAATATCTGCGGAGAAATAAAAATCTGGCAGCAGCAAGCAAAACATCAAAGATTGGTGTTGATAAATCAAAAGTCAGATGCTTCAAGTGCAATCTCTATGGTCACTTCTCTAGAGAATGCAACCAACAATCATCTCCACAGTATCAGCATCAGCAGCAACAAAATCAGCAATCAACCTCTCAAAGATCTCTGCATAGACAACCTCAGCTAACATCCCCACCAGCCACAAATACATCAGCAGGACCAAGCAATCCTAAGGAGTCAGGGCTGATCATCCTTCAAGATGGAACATGTGACTGGAGTTTGTATGAGAAGGAAGTGATAGAGGAGAATCAAGCGTTAATGGCACATATGGAAAACAAAGTTCCTCCTATGGCCAGAGAGGTAAAAGACAGGTTATGTTCATCATCATGTGTTGAGGAAGTTGAACGATATAGAGTCCATGCTCAACAATTGGCTGATAAAGTAAAGGAGACTATGATTTTAAATGAATCACACTTAAGAGAACAAAAATTATATCAAATCAAAATAAGTTCTTTACAAAAAGATTTAGAAAAATATGTTTCTAAAAATTACAGCCTAAAAGCCCAAGTTGATCATCTGACCACTTCCTTAACAAAATCCATGGCTGATCATGCATCAACTGAAGTGAAACTTCAGAAGTTTCAATTATCATCTCAACAATATGAGAAGTTGTTAAACTCTCATATTGAATCAAAGAACAGGTCCGGGTTGGGTTATAATGCTGTTGCACCACCTATTAATGATAACTACACACTTTTACCTGAAACAATGACTAACAATTTGTCAAAACATTTTGTGCAAAGCACCAAAATTGACATAAAATATAGTCATGAAGCTGAGATAAGTGAAACTGAATCTACTGAATCTGAATCACTTAAACATAATGAATCAGATTTTGATAAGTATGATGACTTGGATGATTCTGATGAACATGATACTGATCAACTGAACATTGGTAAGAATGTTCAAGTTGAAACTGGTCTTCCGCGGGTACTTGAAGAATCAAAGCTGCAGTATCCTCCAAAGCAACGGAACATGCTGAAGACTATCTGTAAGAGGATTGCTGAATTGAATGAAGGACTTCAAGAACTGAACCTTCACAAAGTTGATAGCTGCGGATCAAGTGCTGAGATACCTTTGTCTTCAGAGAAAGGTAAGAAACAACAAACTTCAACAAAGCAAAAGAAAAATTCAAGTGTTGAAGATCAGCGGAAAAAGAAATCTGAAGAATCCGTAGAACATCTGCGGAAAGCAAAAGTTACCAAGTCCGTAGATCTTCTGCGGAAGGTAAAAATTACTGAATCCGCAGAAAAGCAACGGAAGAGAGAAACTGATTCTGCGGACGAGGTAAAAAGAGAGACCAACAAACATGCACAGAAAAAGGTGAATATTAAGCAACAATGGCAGCCAAAGGCAAACAAGCAACAGCTGATGATGCTCCAAACAAAAACAAGAAGAAATCAACTGATGCTTCAGCAAGTGAGAAAAAGAACAGTAAAAGAAGGATGAATCTGAAGAAAGTTCAGAAAAATATTATAAATGGTGTGATATGAAGAATCACAATACTGATGAATGCTATTTCAGCAGCTATTGTTCCATTTGCAATATGAACAATCACATGACTGCTGATTGTTACTTCAACAAACACTGTGCCATATGTGACAAAATAACCATTCCACTCAGGAATGTTATTTTAATAAGAAGAATAATAAAAGAGCAAAAAGAAGTCACAAGATACATCATCCGAATCAGATTCTCAATCATCAGTAAGTAACAAAGAGACAAAGACAAAGATTCAAAAAGATCAACAAAAGTCAAAGAAAGGATCATCTGTTGAGAACAAGACTTCGAAGAAGAAACACCAACACAGGCTAAGACACCTCACAAAAAGGTGGATTTGTCTGATAAACAGACTGAATTAGTTGATGGTTTCTTTGACAACTTTGCAAAAGGAACTCCTGTGTCTCAATCAAAGCTGAAAGATGAAGAAACTTTCAAAACTACAGGATCCTCTCCAAAGTTAAAATACCAACCAAAACAAGTCACTTTGAAGAAAGACTCAGACAAGCATGAAGGCATCCAGAAACCTGACTCATCTTCAACAGAATCATCCTCACCACCATCAAATCAAAAAGAAACAACTAATACTGAAACTTCAAGATTAATTCATGAAGGAGTAACTATTGTTGACACATCTGGCAAATCCAAGACAATTAAGCCTTGGATTGTCAATTCTAACTAATTTCTTTTTGTGTGCAGGAACAATCATGGAGAGCTGACAACAAGTGGTATGTTGACAGTGGTTGTTCCAGACATATGACAGGGAACTGTGCACTTCTTCATGACTTCAAACATAAACATGCCTCTTATGTGGCATTTGGTGGGGATAAGAAGGGAGGTAAAATTGTTGGTGAGGGAATGGTAACTAATGGTGTGTTAACATTTGAAAAAGTAAATTACTGTGAAAATTTGCAGTATAATTTACTTAGTGTTTCCCAAACTTGTGATCAAAATTACTTAATGCTATTTGATAACACTAACTGTTACATTCTTAAGCCAGGTTTTACAGTTCCAGCAGACTGGATCCTTCTCAAAGCATTAAGAAAGGCAACACATATATCTTGGATATGAACAACACAACACTCACTAATCATGAGACATGCCTGCTGTCTAAATCTTCAGAAGATGAATCTCAACTGTGGCATAGAAGGCTTGTCCATTCCAACATGAAGAACATGAATAAATTGGTGAAAAATGACTTAGTCATTGGATTACCAAAGAAAGAATTCCATTGTTCTAATCATTGTTCTTCATGTTATAAAGGAAAACAACACAGAGTGTCTCATAAATCCAAAACAATTAACACTAACACTACACCACTCAAATTGCTTCACATGGACCTCTTTGGTCCAACCAATGTGCTGAGCATTGGAAAAAGGCAATATTGTTTGGTAATAGTAGATGATTTCACTAGATTCACATGGGTCTTTTTCTTAAAACATAAAAGTAAAACATCTGAAACATTAATGGACTTTGTGATCAAGATTGAGAATCAACTTGATTTAAAAGTTAAAATTTTGATAGGAGTGATAATGGAACTGAGTTTGTTAATGCTGATGTGGATTCTTTTTGCAGGAATAAAGGATAGCAAGACAATTCAGTGCACCAAGAACTCCACAACAAAATGGAGTGGCTGAAAGGAGAAATAGAACACTCATAGAAGCAGCCAGAACAATGCTAGCTGATTCTCAGTTGCCCATTACTTTTTGGGCAGAAGCTGTGAATACAGCTTGCAATGTTCAAAATAGAACTTTGATAGTCAAAGAACATAATAAACACCTTATGAACTCTTATTTAAAAGGAAACCTTTTATAGGATATCTTAGAGCTTTTGGGTGTCATGTGTCTGTTTTAAATACTAAAGAACAATTGGGAAAATTTTTTGAAAAGCCTATGATGGTTTCTTTGTTGGATATTCATCCACTTCTAAATCATATAGGGTCTATATTCCAGAACATAACATAGTTGAAGAGACTGCCAATGTTTCTTTTGATGAATCCATGTTTACTACTAATGTAAAAGGATCATCTTGGTTATTTGATATAGATGCATTAACGGAATCATTTAACACTGGTTATCTGATCAATGCAGGTGCTGCGGATACATGCTATCCATTTGTACCTCCAAGCTTGAATGAAGTGCCCCTGACAGCTGACCCACCACGTGCACAACCTTCAACTGCACCTCAGCAAGAATCAAGTCCGCAGCATGAAGTTACATCAGTAAATACATCCGCAGATGCATCAGTATCCGCAGATGTAAATCATGCCTCAACTGCTGAACAAGGAATAGTGAGGTGGTGTTAAATCAACAAACCATGACTACAACACAACAATGTTCATCCGTGGATGGTGATGCATCTTCTACGGAAGTACAAAATGCGTCCGTAGATGTTACAGTTACTCCTGCGGAAGAACAAAATGCTGCTTCCGTAGAACTTCCTGCGGAAGAAGACAACCCAGCAGCAACTCATACACAAGCTGATCCAAATGAACATGAGCCTTTTGATTATTTCATAAACTCAACTTCTCAGCTGACTCCATCTGCTTCAATGGGTTTCTCAAACTTGGAATCCACAGTTCCAGTTGATGCTGCCTCAACAAACAGAATTCACAAGTCTCATCCAACAAACAATATCATTGGAGACCTGAATGCACGAACTACAAGGAGCAAAGGAGGTGTGGCAAACATTTGTTTGTTACCTGCTTTTTGTCCCAAACAGTTCCTGCAAACATTACAGCTGCACTAAAAGACAACAGCTGGATTGAGGCTATGCAAGAAGAGCTACAACAATTCAGAAAACAAAAGTGTGGACTCTTATAGACTTGCCTACAGGTCAACATCCAATTGGAACACGGTGGTTATTCAAAAGCAAGCTGGATGACAGAGGTATCATCGTGAGAAACAAGGCTAGGCTTATTGCTCAAGGATATACCCAGGAAGAGGGAATATACTATGATGAAGTCTTTGCACCAGTTGCCAGGATTGAAGCTATAAGGGTTTTCCTAGCCTATGCCTCCTTCAAGAAGTTCACAGTTTATCAAATGGATGTGAAGTGTGCTTTCCTCTATGGGAAAATTGATGAAGAAGTCTATGTTGCTCAACCCCCAGGATTTGAAGACCCTGATTATCCACATAGAGTATACAAGCTTGATAAAGCTTTGTATGGTCTTCATCAAGCACCCAGAAAGTGGTATGACACACTATCATCCTTCCTGCTGAAGAATGGCTACCAGAGAGGAACAATTGATCAGACACTCTTCCTCAAACATGAACATCAAGATTTTTTGGTGGTTCAAATATATGTTGATGACATAATATTTGGATCAACCAACAAGAAGCTGTGCCAAAGCTTTGAAGACTTAATGAAATCTGAATTTCAGATGAGCTCCATGGGAGAATTGACATTCTTCCTTGGCTTACAAGTTCATCAGAAACCAGATGACATTTTCATCAATCAAGAAAAGTACATTTATCAAATTTTGAAGAAGTACAATCTTACTGATTCCACTTCATGGAAGACACCAGCATCAACAATAGACAAGATTGTGCCTGACCCTGTTGGAAAATCCGTAGATCAAAGATTGTATAGATCAATGATCGGTTCATTAATGTACTTAACTGCCAGTAGACCTGACATCATGTTTGCTGTTTGTGTTTGTGCCAAGTATCAATCAGACCCAAAGGAGTCCCATCTGAATGCTGTAAAGAGGATTTTCAGATATCTGAAAGGCAAACCTGCATTGGGACTTTGGTATCCCAAAGATGGAGATTTTAACCTCTACTCCTATTCAGATAGTGACTATGGAGGATGCAACAACAACAGAAAATCCACAACTGGTGGATGTCAGTTTCTAGGACCAAGACTTGTTTCATGGCAGTGCAAGAAGCAAACAAATGTATCTGTATCCACAGCTGAAGCAGAGTACATAGCTGCTTCAGCAGGTTGCTCTCAAGTACTTTGGTTGCAGAACCAATTACTTGATTATGGTTACAATTCCTTCATACACCAATTCATATTGATAATTCAGCTGCTATGTTTATAACTGCTAATCCAGTTCAACATAGTAAAACTAAACACATTGAAATTAGATACCATTTTCTGAGAGACTGCTCAGAAAATGGTCTAATCAAGTTAGTCAAAGTAGACACACCAATCAGCTTGCTGATTTGTTCACTAAAGCATTTGATTCTGTTAGATTTAATTTTCTGATAGAATCTTTGGGGATGATTAACTTAGAATAAATCAACAAAAGCATATGACTAACTTTGTGCAGAGTAATCGTTAAGGCTAACTTAAGTGTCTGATAGAACATCTATACATGCATTATATTAGGGAAATGATAGTAGACTATACTTAGTTATTAAACAAAACTCAATCTGACTTATATCATACTGATATGTGAGTAGTTTCATCTTGAGTGGCAACAAAACTAAGAGCATGCCAAACTAAAAGTATCAGGTAACTGTCTGTGAGGATTCTATTTGAGAATCAGGAAGGTCTGTTCTCTCCTGATGTGATCAAATCACTTACACAAGCACACTATGTAAAATACCTTATAATCTTCTATCTTTGCAAAGTCATATTCCCTCTGTTTTGTGTGAACAAAGACCTGGGAATGTGATTAACAAGTGTGATCTTCATTCTCCCTCTGTTTTATGTAAACAAGGACCTGGGTTAAAGTTCACCTCTGTTTTACGAAAGTAAAAACCTGGTGACTATGAAGATCATATTTCAGCTCTAAAAAATGGAATCACTTGTGATCCATTGTACATCAAGTCAAAGAGCTTCAACATCAAAGCATTCATGAGTCTGTAATATGACTCAAGATAGAACTTATAACTTAATGTACATAGTCATTAAGTGTGGAATGTAGTGATTTGCCTCACCTACGGAAGACATACTCTAATGATAATTGAATGTGGGACTCATGATTGCTACTAATTAACAAACTTCACAACATGATAAATAGCATGCCTAGTTGATACAATACTCATGTTTGAATTTAAGTGGATCTATATACTTGCAATCAGGTGTGTATTGAATCAACTAATCAACATCAGCAGAAGCCAAGTTATAGTATGATCCCTATATATATATATGCATGCATGTACTGTTTAAGCCAGATGTTTAATTGTCCTCGTCACTGACTTACTCTCACTTAGACTGTCATATGCCTGTCATGCTTGTTTACAACTTAAATTTATGATAAATGCAACAGTCTCACATTAATCACAAATTTAGGGGGAGTAGTTCATGCATGAAAAACAATAAAAGCTGATAATTGATTTGAATTACTTTGAAGGAATTGGAACTTGAGCACTAACTTGAATGCAGGATACAAGAAACTTGCTTTCCTGTACTTAATTGCCATGCAAATAAAGTCAATAATGTCCAACATCAACATTTGATTCTACTCAGTAGATATCATACATTTAAAGTTTTAAAACCTTTTATGTTCCGCAGAAGTTTCAGTAATACCTCTCATCCGTAGAAGTATTATGTGATTTCTGATTTAGCAGCAAAACAAATGCATTGCTTGAACTTTTATATCCACAGATGTTAAGACATCCGCAGATGTAAGGTTCCGCAGATGTTAAGACATCCGCAGATGTAAGGTTCCGCAGATGTAAGGTTCCGCAGATGTTGACATCCGCAGATGTAAGGTTCCGCAGATGTTGACATCCGCAGATGTCAAGGTTCCGCAGATGTTCCGCGAAAGAAGTAATGCATTCTAAATAAACTTGGTATGCGGATAGGAATGAATGGGAGTAGGCCCAACATAATTAATAAAAGAAATTAGTGTGTTCGCCTATAAATAAGGTTTCTGACTCTTAGAATTTATTTTTACAGAGCACTTATTCACTTTTAACCTAGAAAATCGCCCATTTTCCCTCTTTTTCAAAATTTCAAAATATCCATTCCAAGAACACATTATCAACATTATCCAGTAATCGATTACCGTTACTGCGAAGGTAAATCATGTCTTAAACATCAGTACGAAACTGGTTAATCGGTTATTGCCATTAAAACGATTCAACTGCATGTTTTCTAACTTGATTTTCTTTACAGATGGCTAATAGATTCGCTAAAGAACATAATGTGTGCGCGTTCTTAAACGCTGATGATCCTGCGGCGGAAGGATGTCGAGATATCATAAGATATCTCCGATGATCCAGGCTCTTCTACGCCTTGACGGCTGAGCCTGTGATCCATCAGGCGCACATAATCGACTTCTGGAACTCAGCACGAGTTGAAGAACAAGGTGATGAGGAAGTGATTATGGCTGAGATTTTGAATGAGCGTCTTCGAATCACTGATAGCACCATACGAAGATGCCTGGAACTGGGTGATAGAGAGATAGGTCACCCCGATGTATTCGAGAATGAATACATTGAGAAAATATTCAACCTGATAGGGTATGATGGTGATTACGAGAAAGGGGAAATCAAAAAGGGTAGGCTGTGCAAACCGTACAGATTCTTGTGCCATACCTACCTAAAGTGCATGTCAAACAGGAAGTCGGGACTCGACAGATTCTCTCGGCACATATCATCTGGAATCATTGGGATATTCGAGGGGAGAATTTATAACTACGCCAAATACATCTTCAATTGTCTGAGTGAACAAGTCAAACTGCAGAAGAATGACAAGATGTACATGTTCCCGAGATTCCTACAACTGGTGATCAACTCAGAACTTCCAAGGTTGAACAGAGTTGGCGATGTGTTTGTTCAAGCACACTTGAGCAAATCTGTGCTGAACAAGCTTAGTGGGAAGTACCAGGGTCAGGATATGCCAATGTTCGCGCATGTAGTAGATCCCCAAGCAGACCTGCCACAAGAGTTGGCTTGGGCAGATGAAGCAGAATCATCTGCTGATTCTGCACAAGCATCCCACTCACCACTCCAAACACCACCACACCAACACCACTCACCAACCCAAACTCCACCACTCCAACATCAAACACCTAGCCAAACACCCCTCAACAATCATAATCACCAACAAGCTTGAACACCCAACCAATCTCCCCAATTCATCAACATCAATCACCTCTACTAATATCCTCATCATCCACCAAAAACACTCAGCCAACATCTCCAGTCAAACAACAATCATCATAACCTTCTCATTCATCATCACATCACACTCAACCTTTCTCTCCACTACAAACTCAATCCCCTATACAACCACCACAGAATCACCAAACATCCATCACCGGAAAGTGCTGGAACTGAACCTTTTGAGATAACTGAGTCTGTACACTCTGTACACTCAGGAGACACAGAGATATTATCTCAAGCCAGCACTGTTCCTTTCTCACCCACACACACAGAAGACAAGCTTCATCAGCACATACTGAGCCCATATCTTCATTGAAAGATGAACAAATTGCTGATGAGCACGGGGAAGTACAAGGATCTGCTGAGGATGTCATTGCATACCATGAAGATGATTTAAGTGACAAAGACATTCCTGTCAGCAAAAGCTTTTTGGTTGCTGAGTACAACAAGTTAGTACTCAAATCAAATAAGCGAAAAGAAAGAATTCAAGAGCTGAAAGGTGTAATTAAAGAAAAAGATGAAGAGCTGATGAAGAAAGATGCTAGACTGAAAAGGCTGAGAGAAGATGCTCTAAGCAACAATGAAGTTATTGATGCATTGTTGCAAAGACAACAAGAGTTGGAGACATCTTTAAAAACTGAGCAAAATGATAAAGCTGAACTGAGTAAACAGAAAGATGTAGAAATAGAAGAGCTGAAAAAGAAGATATCTACTCTGAAAACAAAAGAGGCCCCAAGTGCTGATCAACCAAAACAGTCGGGTGGAGCTTCTAAGCAACTGATTTCATACACCCGGAAAAGAAAATACTTTGGAGCAACGCAAAAAACCTGAAGATGAAAGCTCTCCAAAAAGACCAAAACTTCCATCCCCTACACCTACACCTTCAGTAGATGTGTCTACTGTGAAGGTATCATCCGGAGATGATGATGATAGTGATAAAGAGTGGGAGGAGTTGACAAGAATGGAGTCCCCCACTGGTGAAAAGGGAGGAAAGGCCGATGATCTTCTAACAACAACAGACATCATGGAAGAGAGGCCTGATTCTAGCATGTTTATGACCCTCATCAACAATGGTTTTCCATATGACATGGTTGAGAGGATGAACACTTCTGAAATGAAGAATGCTCTGAAAGAGTTTGAATTTGCAAGGTTCATAATCCCAAACTGTGATTATGAAACCTTTACAACCTTTCAGTCATTAGAGAAGATCAAGAAGGATCTGGGCCATTGTGACACAGCCAAACTTACCAAGTACAATATGACTTGCTGGTTACAGGGCCACAACTACAAACCGCATGAGCTTAAAGGTAGAACCACTGGAGAATTGCGAAGGATGATGGAGCATGTAATGAAGGTAGAATTGGAAACAGGTGTCAAATTCAGAACCACAGCTCCTCATCCAACTGATGACAAACAAAGCAAACTATCAGCTAATCCAATAACTGTGGAACCCAAGTATCAGCATAAAGCAAAGGATAAGCTCATCAGGGAACCAAGGGAAGTCATCCCAAGCAAAGTATGGCCCCTTGGTACCACTGTCAGAGAAATCACTGATCAGAAGTCCACTCTGATTCAGTTATTTGATCATCTCACAACTCCCAACTCAGTTGAAGAAAATAAGATCATGGCATGGAAGTATGATCAAGAGTGGGATTGTATAGTGATCAAACGGACATCAGGAAGAGTTGAATACTTCCATGATGTGTTTTCAGTTCTCTGCCTTCCTTAGAATGATCTAAAGGACCTGCAAAGCCTTACCTTGACAAATTATCCAATACATCCAAGGGGCAGGACTTCTCAAGCAGAGTGGGTCAACTGAAAACAAAATTCAAAGATGATGTGATAATAGGAGCTAAGAGAGATGATGATGAGCACAGAAAAAGAATTCAAGGGCTGAAAAGATACAAGTCCAATGCCTCTGAATCAGTAGATGATGAATTCCTAAAGAGGGTTGGCTATAACAACAGAACATCAGCAGCCATCAAGCACATTGAAGGGACTCAATACACACTCCCTATCACTGAATGGGGATATGTAGAGAGGACAAAAGAACTGGTGCTGATGAGGAATGCAGAGAACAAACAAGCTGAAAAGATCAGGATCTTTGATCCTGCGGAAATCAAGTTGCTTCATCCAAGCTACACTTCCTACCTTCATGACAATTCTTTCCGAAGCTGAGTGATGAAGCAGCTCAAAATGATCTGTTCCTGCATGTTCACATGATACAAGTGATTGACAAACTTCATGCAAAGGCCTACAAATGACGTAGACACAATGCAGGCTTGTTGAAGGGAACAGAATATGCTGAAGTCACAGAACTTCGCCTCTCCGAACAAGATGAACTTGAAGTAGTGAAGAATGACAGAGTCTTGGAGACTCTCACTACAGAGGAGGATGTTCTGGGACTTGGCTTCGAGACTCTGAAGAAGATCAGCAAAATGAAGATCAAATACAAGTATGATGATCAAAAGGTAGCTGTATCTTACTTCTACAACAAAATCATATCAAGAGTCAAGGAGCTTGCAGTTTTGAAAGACTGATTACAAGTAGCTAAGCCTAAGGGGAGTATTGTTAGATCTAGATTGTATAGGGCTAGATCATTTTTGTATAGGCTTAGTACTTGAAAATCAAGTCTTGTAATTAATATTTGTAACAGTCAAAATATGTATATATATGTGCTTTGAATCTATAGGATAACCCCATATATATGTGTGTTGATTTGTGACTTGACAGGGAAAAACAATATACTTGGACGGATTCCTGGAATTGACCAAGTGTAAGAAACATCTACGGATGAACAATTTTGTTAATCCGTAGATATGTTTCTTACAAGACAAAATGACCAAGTGCATGTTCCTGCGGATGATCAAGTACCGTGAAGTGAAGACTCCTACGGAAGAAGGATTTCCTACGGAAGAACAACTCTTCTACGGAAGACCAATTCATCTACGGAAGAACAAAAGTTCTGCGGACGACAAGACTCCTGCGGAAGATCATTATACTTGTGCGATTGCAACTATCAAGAAGTCAAACAAGTTAACACAATCAACAACAAATCCCGAGAGATCCGGTGTTACCTTAGCCGACTCAAATCATCTATAAATACGAGTCCTAGGTTTCACATCTCGGAGAACACAATCAATCAATATTACGGATGTCGAGTTACATCATTGTGCAACCCTAGCTGCCGTCACATCAACATCAAACATTATTCGATTCACAGAATTAGTTGTTCATAGTCATTCGTTATTATTCTTTTGTAATCATTATCTTATAGTTAATGAAATACATTTGAATTATTATTGATTTCGCATTTATTGTGTTTTTGTGGTTGTGTTCATCATTAATCATTAAAACAATTAAACATCAATTAGTGATAATTCCGCGATCATTAAATTGATTTATTTTAATACTGATAATTCCTGAATTGAGATCCTTGGATTCACATATATATATATATATATATATATATAGAGGAGGTTCCCCTACAAATTAATGTTTGCCTAAGTATGCTAAGAAGTAATCTTAGCCTTCTAATTATCTAATTAAGGGCTAAGATCAAAGTGTAGAAAAATAACTAATCAAGGGTAATTTGGGTATTTTATTACATTACCCACAATTGTTGACTTTTTAAAATTTCCCCCCTATTTTTTTAAATGCTAATAACTTTTTCATACGACATTATTTTTTTAAAAAATTACACCATAAAATCAAGCATTTTTTTCTCTTTAATTTGAGTATAGTATTACTATAGTTTTTTTTAAAAAAATCAAATTATGTGACGTTGTGCTACATTTTTAACGTTTTTGTGCTGCATTTCATAAAACAGCACAAGGCTGTGCTGTATTTCATAAAACAGCAAAAGGCTGTGCTGCATTTCATAAAACAGCACAAGGCTGTGCTGTATTTCATAAAACAACAAAAGGTTGTGCTGTATTTCATAAAACAGCACAGCCTTGTGCTGTATTTCATAAAACAGCACAAGGCTGTGCAGTGTTTCATAAAACAGCACAAGGTTGTGCTGTGTTTCATAAAACAGCACAAGGCTGTGCTGTATTTCATAAAACAGCACAAGACTGTGCTGTATTTCATAAAACAGCACAAGGCTGTGCTGTATTTCATAAAACAGAACAAGGCTGTGCTCTGTTTCAAAAAACAGCACAAGTCTGTGCTGTGTTTCATAAAACAGCACAAAACGCACGAATCACAATACAGCACAAATCAAGAATACAGCACAATACAGCACAAATCAAGAATACAGCACAATACAGCACAAATCAAGAATATAGCACAATACAGCACAAATCAAGAATACAGCACAATACAGCACAAATCAAGAATACAGCACAATACAGCATAAATCAAGAATACAGCACAATACAACACAAATCAAGAATACAGCACAATACAGCACAAATCAAGAATACAGCACAATACAGCACAAATCAAGAATACAGCACAATACAGCACAAATCAAGAATACAACACAATACAACACAAATCAAGAATACAGCACAATACAGCACAAATCAAGAATACAACACAATACAGCACAAATCAAGAATACAGCACAATAGAGAAAGACAAATTAGCCGATAGGTAACAGCCTCCCACCATCTCCTTCCTTGTGGTTACACAGTTGCTATCTCTCTCTCCCTCTGTCACCATCACCCTCACCAACATTTCACATTTTTACAGGGAGATCTCAGCTAACAATAATCTCCCACTATCAAATTAAATACACACACACACACACACACACACTCACACTCACACACAACATTTCACATTTTTACAGGCGGAGTCATGTACCTTCTCTACCGCCCTCACCGCCCTACGTTCGCCGTCTCCGCCCTCCACGTCTCGCAGTTTAACCTAACCTCGTCGAATAAACTCACCACCAGGTTCAATTTCACCGTCGCCGCTCGAAACCCTAACAAGAAGATCGTCTTCTATTACGATCCGGTCTCCGTTTCGTTCGATTCCAACGGCGTTGACGTCGGAGACGGAACGATTCCGGCGTTCACGATGGGAAGAAGAACACGACGACGTTGAGAACAGTCGTATCGACGATCGGACAGAGTGTGGACGACAACAGTGGATTGAAATCAGATCTGAAGAACAGAAGAAGCTTGCCGACAACAGTGGCTCACCGTCGAATCTCCTCTCCTTCTTCACTGATTTGGGGGAGATGGTTGGGGGAGATGGTGATTGGTTACAGATTGTGCTGCATTTTGATAAAATACAAATGGGACTAATAAGTGTGTTTTAGGACCATAATGCCCTTTAACCCTAATTTTAAGAGTGCCACATGTCATGTTCTTATTCCTTCTTAGCATACTTAGGCAAAAATTATTTCTTATTAGAACCTCTACCTATATATATATATATATATATAAATATATATATATATATATATATATATATATATATAGAGGAGGGATCAAATGAAAACCTTGATTATAAATGAAAACCTTAAAAACCTCCATCCACCAATCATATTTTTTTAAATTAATCACTTTTATTTATTAACAAGGGTTATTTAAGTAATTTTGAACATTTTTAATTTAGGAAATTATTATATGTTTTAACTTTAAACAATATTAGATGTAAATTGAAACAGATCTTCCATAATTTACGTGAAGAACATTCCTCATCGATTTTTCATTGATTCAAAGCAGTGTTCGTTTTCTCATTCAATAGACGATTAGCAATTCAAATATACCAAATGAATCAGATTATTGATTCAATTGTTCAAGAACAGACGATGACCGATTCAATTGTCGAACTCGATGAGGTTACTGATTCAATTGTCGAAGTCCATGCGATTACTGATTCAATTGTCGATGTCAATGTATTCGAAAATCTTGTTGATGTCGATGATACGTTGCGGGATGTGATATCAGTAGGTATTACGCAAGCAGAATCAATTGTCGCAGACGATGAAAATGGTAAAGACAATGAAAATCGCATTTGCCCTGTTATGGTTTGCGGTTAATGAAGAAATCACCTTCTGTGTCCGCGGTTAACGAAAGTAACTTTATCGTTGTTATGGTTAGCTGCATACGTATATGTATCAAGAATTGTTAGCTGCATACATATTCGAAATTGCCCTGCGATGCTTAGCTGCATACGTATACGTATCAAGAATTTGAACAATATTTTATAAATATAGTGTGCCAATGGTTTTGTATTTTATTTGATATTTGTTTATGTGGTTTGTTTTTTATAGTTTTGTATTTAATTAGTTGAGAAGATGATGATGGTAAAGACCATGATATTTGAAATTGCATTGTTTAGCTGCTTACGTATACGTACCATGAATTTGAATAATATTTATAGATATAGTTTCACAGTTGATGTATACGTGCCAATGGTTTTGTAGTTTATTTGATATTTGTCTATGTGTTTTGTTTTTTTTAGTTTTGTGTTTAATTAGTTGAGAAGATGAAGATGGTAACGATCATGATGTTATGATCTTCGTTGTTATATTGCATACGTATACGTACGGTTGGTTTATTTGTTTTCACCATATGTATTCGTGTCAATTTTTTAGTATTGTATTTGATATATTACTATGTAGATAATATTTTTTTTTGTGAAATTTATTTAGATACAACACATGATCTGATTGAAAAGGAATTTGATCATACAAGTACTCAAAACGATTCCTTATTTCTTACCGGTGTTGAGAATGAAGGTATTAAATTGATTCGTCATATTAGTTTTTTTTGATTGATTTTTGTTGGAAATTTCTTTATATATGTTTGTTTTTTCAGATTCCATGCGCAGCACGTTATATCAGTCCCCCAATGGGTCTAGGTATTGGACTCCTAACGTATCCGATGAGCATAAGCCGGTTGTAGGAACAAGATTTGAAAGTTGGGATCACGCTGTAAGGATGTACGAGTCATATGCTGAGAAGGCCGGATTTAGTACCCGTTTAGGTATTAAAAATAAGAAGAAAGGTGTTGTAACTCATAGATACATATTGTGTAACAAGGCTGGTATTCCTACGGGGAAAGTAACTGACACTATGGATATATCCACAAAGTCCCGGGTTCGAAGAAGAAATTTTAAAGTTTGTGATTATCGTGCTCGTTTAAAGTTAAGAGTTGTAGAAGGAACTGAAATGTTTGAAGTATACGGTTTTATTGAGGCACATAATCATGGTTTGGTGAATTTGGATAATTTAGATTTGACAAGGAAGAAGCGTAAGCTTGAGTTTGTTGATAAGGAGTACATTGCTAAATGTCGTTTGGCAAATATCGGACCTTCTAAAGCACATAGATTGCAAGTTGCATTGAAGGGTGGTCATCACATGGTTAGAGGAACAAAGACTGATTACAAAAATTTTAGTAGGGATATCACTAATTATATTGGTGATAGTGATGGCCAATACTTCAAGGATAGAATGGAACACCGGATGTTATGCCAAAACAATTTCACATTTAAATTTCTAGCGGTTGGCGATGAAATTAGGAACTTATTTTGGGTAGATGATGTGTCGAAGGTGAATTATATGGCGTTTGGTGATGTGTTAGCGTTTGACGCAACGTACCAGACTAACAAGTATGTACATTATAAATGTTAATTTATTTTTATATATATTTATATATATATATATTACATTTTTGTGTTCTTATGTAGGTATAATATGATTTTTGTTCCATTTACTGGAGTTGATCATCATAAAAAATGTGTTATTTTTGGGGCTGCGTTGTTGTACGATGAGTCGATCGAATCATACACGTGGTTGCTAAAGTGTTTTTTGGAAGCACATAACCACAAGCAGCCAATGTTAGTTCTAACCGACCAAGACGCTGCAATGAAACAGGCTATTCATAAGGTGATGGACAATTCAATCCACAGGCTATGTATGTGGCATATCACTAATAAGCTCCCGTCCAAGGTATGTGTAAATAATATAGATTAAAACTTGTTGTGTGTTTTATATATTTTTATTTTTGTTAGTGAAAATGAAATATAGATTAACTTACGTATACGTATTCTGTTTATTTCCCGTATTATATATCATGTTTTTAGTGCAGATACCTCTAACTTTTATTATCATAATTAGGTGTCTGGACATATTTTGAATAACACAAATCTACGTGCATCCATTCATAAGCTTGTTTGGAATGTGTACCTAAAACCATCCGATTTTGAGTCACGCTGGAAGAGTTTAATGGAAAAGCATGGTTTACAAGATCATAAATGGCTATCTTATATGTTTTCCATTAGAGATCAGTGGGTACCTGGTTATTTTATGGATATTTCAATGTGTTGTTTGATGAAAACCACTTCAAGGTGCGAGAGCTCAAACTCGTATTTCAAAATAAATTCTAGCCCGTCTAACACACTTGTCCAATTTCTATTAAGTTACGACAATGCTATCGATGGTCAACGATATAACCAACGTGTCCTTGAATTCAACACAACCACCACAGTTCCTAAGTACCTCACAAACTTATTAATTGAACGTCATGCTTCTGAGATATACACACGTAACATTTTTTTAGAGGTGCAAAAGGAGATACATAAGGGCAAAACGTTATGTTATATTATCAATCGTGAGGTAACTAACGGAATATACAACTACTGCATTGCACATCAAGACAACAAAGCTGAAATTCTAAATGAATTTAAGGTACGTATATGTATGTACATGTGATTATACCAATATGGTGTCATTTATGTGAGTCTGATTAGTTTTTTTATTCGGTAAATGTTTTATTCGCAGGTGAATTTTGATTTGTCAGATAATTCTGTTACATGTTCATGCATGTCATTCACCCGTATTGGATATCTCTGCCGTCACGTGTTCTGCGTATTCAGACATCACAAGATTGAAAAAGTTCCTAATCATTACGTGCATGGAAGATGGCGTAGAGATGCGTTGCCCAAAGGGTGTTTAGTATGGAGTATAGATATTGTGCAGATAATTCTGAAAATGCAGCTCTAAGACATCGTTTGATGGATACTATGCAACAATGTGTTGATAGGTTAAGGATGAATACGGAACGTCTCACATGGCTTGATGACCACCTGCAAAATCTAAGGTCTCAAATTTTCAGTGAATTTCCATGCAACCCTTCACATAATAACAAAGGTGTAGTATTTGAGGAGGTGTTACACCAACCAGAACCCCACCAAGTCACTTTCAAACCTCCAAGTGGTATAAGGAACAAAGGTTGTGGAAAGAATAGGCGGTTGATTGGTCCTGGTGAGAAGGCGAAGTCTAAAAGTAAGAAGCCTAAAAGGTTATGTAATTTTTGCAAGAAATACGTACGTGGACACGATACTCGTAATTGTCCCGTTAAATTAAAACAACAAAACAGGAAAAGGCCTGAAAAACTTGATGAAATTGAGGATTCATCAAGTCATTCATCAGATTATAATTCGAGTGAGGATCGAAGCGAGGAGGAAGATGTCGAGGAAGGTTCAGAGCAAGAAATTGAAGAATAAGTTTGTTGATTTTTTTTCATTTGGCATATTTATTTACTTGTTTTAAGAGTAAACAATTAATAATGTTAGTACATTTTTACATTGGTTGTTACTAATTTGGATTTATAGACACATACAATACGTACGAGTGGTTGTTTTCATATACGTATATATACGTATATATTTATCAGTGATAAAGTTATTTTCATTGGGGGGGTGCATATATGCATATATAGATACATAAAAAATAGTTTCTTACTGTTTCATATATGTTTAAACATAAATCACATATTTGGTACGTATATGTACTTATATGAATGTGTATGCAAATATTTTTAACTTGCATTATTTTATAGTGTTTAATTGTTAGTCTTGATCTGAATATGTTGATGTTTATAAAACATTACTGTTACATATATGTACCACACTACTGATATTATAAAACATTACTGATATTAGAATTTCATGGTAGTCTTGATCTGAATATGTTGATGTTTATAAAACATTACTGTTACATATATGTACCACACTACTGATATTATTAGTTTTAAAACTGAAACATATATGTAACAGTACTAAAACATATATTATAAGGTCATGGTAGTCCTTGGTTCATAAATCATTGTGTGTTGTAGGTTATTAAATTTATCGATAACTTTATGGTTGTTTACTTCATGGTAGTCTGCTTGATACATATACGTATCACACGTAATAGTTTGTAAGGTCATGATAGTCCAGTTGATACATATACGTATGACAATACATATACGTATGACAATACAGCATACTGCTACATATATGTGATACTTTAGATGCTAAGGGACCATCATCGAGAAAGAAACACCAACACATGAACACTATAAAAGCCAATTAACCTCTCAACGACAATTTTAACCCCTGATTAGTTGTTTTGGCACAGCATACTGGTACATATATGTAACAGAATGCTATAGTAACAGAATGCTATAGTAACAGCATACTGGTACATATATGTACATATATACTATAGTAACAGAATGCTATAGTAACACTATAAAAGCCAATTAACCCCTCAACGACAATTTAACCCCTGATTAGTTGTTTTGGTACAGCATACTGGTACATATAGGTAACAGAATGCTATAGTAACAGAATGCTATAGTAACAACATATTGGTACATATATGTACATATATGCTATAGTAACAGAATGCTATAGTAACACTATAAAAGCCAATTAACCCCTCACAATTAGTATGTCAACGAGTAATATATGTACCATAATATAAAATCGATACATCACATAACCAACTGAATGTAATTCATTTGATTAAAACCATTCAAAAAACAGTTTTGATAATCATCCACGTCTTGAAAACATCTAAAATTAAACTGACTCTATCCAAAAAATTACATTCATAATCCTAATTCAAACTACCATCTATCCTTTTTTTTTTGATCCAACTCCTCTGCTTCCTTCAACACCTTCTCCTTATATATATTCACATCAGAAGTAAGGATCTTCACGGCGTACTTCTTCCTCATATTCCTAATTTTTGTCTTCATCTTGCTCTCTTCCGATGGAAACCCACAATCCCATTTTTTTGAACGACTACCCATAAACATTTCCATGTGTCGCATAACAAATATACCACAATCTGTAGAGTTCTTTGACGTAGACCAACCGATACGTAACTTTTGAGGGTAGGCCGATTCTATTTCTCTCCATTTTGGATGCTCCACTGATTTCAAGTACGACACAAAAATATGTTTCTGCATATTGAAAATAAATTTATGTAGGTATGCACATATACAAAAACTATAAGTACTTAAAGAAATAAACGAACATAAACCCTAAAAGAATACATCTTACCACTTTTAATGGTGTTCCCTTCTTAATGAATTCGGCATCATCATCAAAACTGATTATACATTGTGAATCACTCATGTTGTCGATCACTGTGATCTTCGCATACTTCATTTCAAAACAAACCAAATAAAAATGGTTTTTTTCCAATATGGGGAAGAATATAATGTCAAACTGTTTTATGTCAAACACTCCTTCAAAATCTTCAACAAAACTTTCCAGATTGGTTTTAAAGTGGTTGATACGTTCTGCATCCGTTTCCTTATCGCTTTCAATTATCCACCCAAGCTGTATTTTTATTTAACATTAGGTCATTAGTTAAACACTATATATATATATATATATTTATATTATATGAAATTTAAATCAATCATGAATGAAATATACTTACAAATGGAGTTACGCCAACGAACAAACGATAGGGTGAGCTCGGACATCTATCTTTTCATCATGGTTTAGCACTTTAGCCCAACAGTCAATTACGTCATTATAAATTTGTTGTCCCGGGGTTAAGCTATTCAACTGATAGAAATTTGTTCCGACCCAATTTTTGGTTGCAAATATATGAATACTAAACCATAAAACATACACATTAGTTGGTACGAACTCCATTCTTACTGTTACATATACGTTTAAACATAAATAACATTTACTGGTACGTATATGTACTTGTTTAAAATCAGCCATTCATACGTTAATGTATGTATCTGTATGCAAAATAATTTTAAATTGCATTATTTTATAGTGTTTAAATGTTTCATCTTATGTTTAATAAGACCTAACAAATCTGTTATTGAATATTCAGTTAGCTGCGTGCATATATACCTACATACATTAACATACAAATGGTTGTTTGCATAGAAGTACATATACGTACCAGATTCTGTTTTTAATGAAACATATATGTAACACTTAGAAGTACATATAGTATCTTGTATTACATACTTAGGTGTTTTATAAATCACTACTGATTATAATTTTGTTTTAATTCTGAAACATATATGTACCATCATCAAAACATAATATAGGTTGCAAACTCAAAACATTATATTTCTGGTACGTATATGTAACAGTGATAAATATCTTTTTCATTCGAGGGGTGCATATACGCATATATAGATACAAAAAAATAGTTTCTTACTGTTACATTTATGTTGAAACATAATTCAGAATTTTGGTACGTATATGTACTTGTATAAACTCAGCCATTCATACGTTAATGTATGTATCTGTATGCAAATACTTTTAACTTGCATTATTTGTAGTCTTTAATTGTTTCATCTTATGTTTAATAAGACCTAACAATTCTTTTCTTGAATATTCAGTTAGATGCGTGCATATATAATTACATACATTAACGTACAAATGGTTGTTTGCATAGAAGCACGTATACGTACCAGATTCTGTTTTATAGTGAAACATATATGTAACAATTAGAAGCACATATAGTATCTTGTATTACATAATGAGATGTACACAAAACACAACTGATTTTATTGTTTTAATTCTGAAACATATATGTACCAGTTTGTGAACATATATTGTAACACATTGGTAGTCTTACATATGTTCACATAATTCTATGGCTATATGAAATCAAGTATGTATGAAACTTACTTAAAAGTTGTGGCAGCTTCTCTAACTTCTTCAATTGTCCTGTTATTCAAAAAAAAAAAAATATTACGTGTACGTATTAGAAAGTAAATACCACAATAATTTATCATTTGTGATTAGGTACTATAAACAAAACAAAATATGTTACTTGTGCACCAATTCCCCATCGACACGTAAGTTTTTTAGCTCCTCAAATTTACTGCATACAATATAAGTATATTTATATTAGTATTCACTCTAACATTTTTTTTATGCCAAAATATGGTATTACCTCTCATCAACAATTCCAGACATCAGGTACTTCCATATCCTCATTTCTTCCTTCGACATCCCCCTTTTCATGTCAATTGGTCTATTAATAAAAGGCGATACATATTTTGTCGAAGGCTGTTTCACACGTTTCCCTTTTCCCGCAACACTTTTGTATAATTTCTTGTTAATATCAACATCGTTGCAGGACTCTTTTCCAATGTTAGATGTTTTAAACCTTTCAGATATATCCATGAACTCTTGTGTTAGACCTAAACTGTAACTTGGACACTCAGAATTGACATCTTTTAACGCCTTATCATTGTTCTTTTGAGCTGATTCGAATTCAACGATTTCTGATACATCCATAGCAAGTTGTGTCCATACTTGAGGGTCATGGATTGGTATATTCAGATTCTTTGGTGTATGTATATCAACATTTTGGGACCCAACCTCTTCAATATCTTCTGGATATCTATATAGCTCCTGATATATCTTTTGGTACTTCTTCACCTCTTCACTTTCAGGGAATAGTTTTTTTGCTGCCCGTAGAGCATTCTCAAATTTTAATTTACCTTCCATATTAATACTCTTAATCGATTCAAGCAGTCCTAGATTTCCCTGCGGACATGAAAAGTATTTTTTTTACATTTATGCATGACATTTGATATTATGCTTTAACATTTATAAAGATACATACCTCTAGCGTTTCGTTTTCAAAACCTGACGAATCATCATCGTCGTTTTCAGTTTTGCCCTTGCGCTGCGTATCGTCATCTGATTCAACTTCATACTCTTCATCATCAACATATTGCTCCGTTAACTCTCCCATACCGAACCCACCAACCCGCAAAATCTCGTGTTCCTCTCTTTTCTTTAGTTTTTCCATATTCCAAAACGCAAGTGGTGACATTGTCTTATCACAATAAAAACCCGGGCACATAACACAATCCACATACAAAAGCTGCATTTAAATATCAAGTACATATATGTATCATTATTGTATCCTTAAATTTGTGAACAATTCAGTTTTAATACTCTTCATACCACAGACATAAATGTATCATTACTGTAATAAAAGTTCAAACAATAATCATGAGTGAATAAAACGTATATGTAATAGAAGTACAAATGGTTGTTTTCAATGTAGTACATATACGTACCAGATACTGTTTTTATTGAAACATATATGTAACAGTTAGAAGTACATATAGTATCTTGTATTACATACTGAGATGTTTATAAAACACTTCTGATTCTAATTCTGTTTTAATTCTGAAACATATATCTACCGTCATCAAAACACAATATAGGTTGCAATACAAAACATAATATTTCTGGTACGTATATGTAACAGTGATAAAGATCTTTTTTATTTTAGGGGTGCATATACACATATATAGATAGAAAAAAAATAGTATCTTACTGTTACATATACGTTGAAACATAAATCACATTTTTGGTACGTATATGTACATGTATAAAATCAGCCATTTATCCATTAATGTATGTATCTAAATGCAAATACTTTTAACTTGCATTATTGTATTTTTCCAAATAAGTACATCATAAATAATTTTTGATGATTTTGTACGTACCGTCAAAATAGTCAATGGTCCAACAAAATCACATGATATGTTGCACCTCGTCCAGTTTTCTTTACACTTTTTGATGACATCTTCAATGCATCCACACCAATCATAATCTTTAAAATTTGTTTCCACAGTCATGTGCTTAACCACTTCACATAAACACCTCCCATTCTTACGACTAACAACCATTGTGTTGAAGAAAAGCACCAAAAAATCAAGCTTGAAATGAAAATAGTCATCATAATCACCTTCCAATATCTTATCTACAATTTCGGATGGGCTTACATTAACGCCACCATAACGGGCCCTCCATTTTGAGTAATCCTCAGTCTTCCCCTTACTATCTTTGCTCAATAGGACTGTATCCCCTTTCGGAATCCCTATTAATCTGTAGATGGCTTCTTTATCAACATTGACCTCTCCTTTAGTTGTTCTAATCTTTAACTTTACGGGGTCAAGCATGTCCACAACATAATGTCCAAGTTTAGATGGGATACCATCCACTTTGAACCTTAATAACCTACCAAATCCCATGCTAATCACAGCCTCCTTTTGCATCCTGTTTAACTGCGACACGGCAGTGTAAAATTGCTTTGGAGACGAACGCGTACGTATTCCAAACCATTTCCGGTGCATTGTAACCCTTTGTTTCATCTCATCCTTAATTTTGGCTTCAAACAACATCTTTTTCTATCAACAAGATTATAACTTATAATTAAAATACATATCATTAATTTTCAAAACAGCAATTTCTATAAAACTTATAAGAAAAATCATCGTGATATTGATTGTAATTACCTTTTCTAATCAGCTTCCTTCTCTTCATTTTTTTAATGGTCATTCTAGCTGTTTCATTCTTACCCATTGGATCTTCAGTAGCTGATGATCGTTTACCTGTATGAGGAAAATATTTACGTAATAAAAGATTATAATTACAACCACAACGTATCTGTATTATATAAAATTTACTTACGTCCAATAATCTTCCTTTTACATACACTTTTAAATCGTCCACCTTTAATCGATCCCTCAACCTTCTTATTACCTGAATTTTTCATTTTATTCTTCATTAAAAATATATAATTTTTAGCTTGTATACGTACAGGAAATATGAATATCTATTTAATCGCTTACCATCCGATGATGTCTTGCTTTTCTCCACGTCCATTCCTTTTTCAACATTAATGACATTATGATCGACGTTTGCGGATGCCTCACCGGTTTTTTTAGCTTGTTACATACAAAAATTACATTATTTAAATAAGTGTTTACTAATATAATTATATCATATTCACTAAAATACATGCATACTTTCAACTAACTATACTCAATTCAAATAGTAAAACCATACATTCATATGAAATAAAAGGATTTACCTTTATCTTGCATCATATTTTCGTTTACTTTCCGGAAATTTTCCTTCACATCTTTTATGATATTCATTTTCTCTTTTAAAGTTTTCCTACGACTCGTCACTGCCATGCAAATATAGATCATTTTCTAGAAAATTATACAAAAGTAAATGATATAAACATTGATTATTTAAATTTATTACTTACCATATTCGTCAGCACCACCCTTATTTACCTCGCTTTTTTCCAAACAGTCTAATGAATTTGTAACTTTATCTGACCATGGTTAAATAATAAAATTAGTATCTTCAACATTAATATTACTTATTTACAAAATATCAAATAAGAAACTACCTTTTATATCAGAGGTTTGTTCCAGTGAGTCATCCAATTCAATTGGATCGTCCGCCGTGTTGTTGAATTTGTTAAAAGTGTAGATTTTTGCAATCCTTTCACTTTTTTTCCTACCTGGATAACAAATATTTTTATAATAATGTTAAATTTTACATATGATGCAAACGAATTAAAGTTTCATGTCCACACTTACTTGAAGACATCTTCACCGATACAACCAGTTTACTCCTCAAAACACTTACCTACATATGAATTAGTGAAATAATTTACACTTTGCAGATTTCATATATCTATAGAACATACGTATCAGTCATTATATTAACATTATATGCTATTACAAAGTGGCATAATTAGGGATTTTAAGAATATACTACAAATGCATACATATAATGCTTAAATCAACTAATCAAAGAGATAATTCAACTAATTACATATAATGCATACACACAAGTTTGGTACATATACGTATCACAATACATCATACTTATACCATTGCTCACCATTTCCATACCAACACACAATTTAAATACATTTTAAAGCATTTAAATTATGTATACATTATCTACCATTGCTAATTTAAATTTATCCCAGTCAATATCTACATCTTTTTTTAAACATACAAGTTTAAAACAACTAATCACGAAGATAAATTTGTGAAGTTTGGTACATATATGTATCACAATACAGCATACTGGTACATATATGCATACATACTTTACATGCTAAGAACATACAGAATGATATGGTCAATTTTAAAACAACTAATCACAATGTGGTACTTTATGTGATACTTTAGATGCTAAGAACATACAAGTTTGGTAAATATACGTATGACAATACAGCATACTGCTACATATATGTGATACTTTAGATGCTAAGGGACCATCATCGAGAAAGAAACACCAACACATGAACACTATAAAAGCCAATTAACCCCTCAACGACAATTTAACCCCTGATTAGTTGTTTTGGTACAGCATATATGTACATATATGCTATAGTAACAGAATGCTATAGTAACAGAATGCTATAGTAACAGAATGCTATAGTAACAGAATGCTATAGTAACAGCATACTGGTACATATATGTAACAGAATGCTATAGTAACAGAATGCTATAGTAACAGCATACTGGTACATATATGTACATATATGCTATACTAACAGAATGCTATAGTAACACTATAAAAGCCAATTAACCCCTCACAATACAGTATACTGGTACATATACGTAACAGAATGCTATAGTCAATTTTAAAACAACTAATCACAATGTGATACCTTATATGATACTTTAGATGCTAAGAACATACAAGTTTGGTACATATACGTATGACAAAACAGCATACTGGTACATATACGTGATACTTTAGATGCTAAGGGACCATCATCGAGAAAGAAACACCAACACATGAATGGTACATATACGTACCAAACTTCAGCATACTTGTCTAATTGCTCACTGATCCTATACCAACACACAATTCAAATACATTACAAACTAAAATTGTATATACATTATCTACCATTGGTCATATACATTTATCCCATTGTTTTGGTACATACAAAAGAAAATTGTACCAAGCATTCCTAAAATCATTACTGCCAACGTAAATTAAGTGATTAACACCATACATACTGTGTATTTCCAAACTAAAATGACACATACATACATGTACATTCAAGAATTTAAAACCAGGTCAAAATTTAAGAGATATAAAATCGCATAATACATTCGTACATATACGTATCAAAAGCCCTAATTGAATTGAAATTGATTTAAACAACCAAAAACCAAACCCCCAACTTACAAACACCTTTGAATCGATTTCTATGATTATGTATAACCCAATTTCTTTTTGATTTCCAAGTTTCGATCAATAATAAGAACACATACCTTCTGGTTTTCGGAAAACAACGATTCCGAGCACACGCGTTGCAGAATCACCAACGACGGTGTAACACCCTTCGATTTCTTCCAAATGTATGTAATTGTGACAAAGAAATCAACGATTTTGTATAGAATAGCAAGTTCAATTTTTCCAAGTTTACAGCTTTGCGGTTTGAAAAGGAATAGCGATTTTCGGAGTATTTTTAGGAAACTGATTATACGATTAACTGTTTTAAACTTTTGTGAAATCCCTAACTTGCCCTTTTCTTCTTTTAAATTGAATAATTAAATTATATTTATTTACATAATTGACACAAGAGTTAATAGCCATTGATCTATATATTTAATGGTTAAGATTGACTTTTCAAGGTTTTCAATTATAATTAGCTTTTCAATGGATCTCCCCCCTATATATATATATATATATATATATATATATATATATATATATATATATATATATATATATATATATATATATATATATATATATATATATATATATATATATATATATATATATATATATATATATATATATATATATATATTATATATATATAAAGACCGTCTTGATTTCTTTACTCAATTTAGGAATATATTATTAGGTCAGGGAAGAAAACCGGATCTGTTCATTGGAACTTGTTAGTCTTCTATATGTACTAGTTAATTTTTTTTTATAAACATGACTATGACCCTTAATTATAGCAAGCGGAGACGTAAATCCTATGATAATCATTTGACGTAATATTTCTAGATTCTTCACCAATACATAAATAAGTAGTTTTAGTAACACGTGTATTACATAATTTGAAGTAACAAAATAAAATTTATTAACTAGAAAACGATATTCTAAAATAAGATATTAACTTTTTAAACTATTGTTTTTAAAATTTTCTTACATTTAAAAAAAGTTAAACTTTTTATTTCAAAACAAACAGTTTAAAAAAAGTTACTTATAACTAATTTAAGGGATGGTGTATCGATAGTGTATTAGTTACGATTTAAGACCATTGGTATTTCAATTCAACTCGTGTATGCAAACATTTGTGATACAAATGTTTAAATTCATGACAAATTTTCCCTATAAAACATCACAAGAAAACAAAAAAAAAAAAAAAACTCTAAAAGGTTTTAACTTGATACTTTTCTCTTCCTTTGATGAATAAGTTTCTCTTGGGCTGATCTCCTACCCTCCATCTTCAACATATGTAGCAGGAAATCACTCCACGTGTCAATAGGCCCAGGTAAGCACCAATGCACACAATCATTATACAAAGTCACATTCTCATTGGGCCAATGCCCATATTTACTTGGGTGTCCATCGGGCCTTAACAACATGGGCTGGGTTATATCCATAAGCCTAAACTTCAGCCCATTTTCCAAAGCCTTCTTTTGGGCTTCTTGGAACTCTTCCATTTGGACCAAATACATCTCCAAATTAGACCCCTCTAACCTTATCTCATTGCTCCTAAAAGGCTTTTTTCTAATACAATCCCCTCCTCCATTCCATTCCCCGCCTTCGAAATGCGTCGGTGCAAACGTTCGTAGGATCGTTACACCCTTGAAGTTTTTTCGACTTATGATCCCCTTGTAAGCTGTCCGTAATGCTCTTCGGTACCCGAATGTCATAGGGTAGTCAGTTATATTATCTTTCTGACAAAATTTACAGCCAACCACTTGATGGTTCTCATAGTAGAACGAAGGCCTTGAGAACCAATGGCCTCCGTTTATCACTAAATAATTGAACTCATCAATGTGGTTGGTCCAGTTCTCATCAAACTGGTCTAGGTATAGACTGAAGATACCCGTGTGAGTTGGACCATCAGTATCTGGTTGATCGTACTTCACAAAAAATGGCGACCAGTATGTCGCCATGGTGAAGTTGTATGAGACGTAGTACCAGCGCTTGAAGTCGTCGTCTTTTGTGGTCGAGACATCGATCGGATACTCCACCTAATAATTGAATTACAAGACACCAATATTGTCATTGTCAAGTTACACATGCATACATTAAAATAAAGCCATTTGTGTGAAGCAATGCACATGCAAATGCAGAGCTTATATATGATCATGATTTCAGTGAATCAGAAGACGATGAAAATTCTGGAAGAAAGACAGTGAAGATAAAAGCATAGTGGAAGTATAAGAATCTGTTCATGTTCCCACAAGAATATATTCCCTTAATTCTGTCTCCCAAGATAAAGGAAAGGCTGATCACACCTACCCCTCCCAGACCTTACTCTCTGTGGGACATACTGAACATGTTGGTTTGTTTATGACTGATTGCTTTCTTTTTCTTATATTTCAAGAGCTTTTTGATGTTTTCAATTCTAAATCCAGAAAATTACCTCCAAACTTTGGTTGCAAATTGGTCGCAAACAGTAAAAATCAACTATTTTGTGACCGATCAATATTGTATTTTGAATTTATTTGAATTAATTTGCGACACTTTTACGATGTAAGTTATAATTTATTTAATTAGTTATTGTTTGTTGCTTTTGTGACTATTTTGCTGCCAAATCTAGCTACACGATCACAAAACTTGAGGCTGTTTTGCAACTCATTCAATATTTGTCGTTAATCTTACAACCATTTAAATTTGTCGTTAATTAGTTATTGTTTGTTGCTTTTGTGACTATTTTGCTGCCAAATCTAGCTAAACGATCACAAAACTTGAGGTTGTTTGCAACTCATTCAATATTTGTCGTTAATCTTACAACCATTTAAATTTGGTCGCAAAACATTTGTAAACTTTGCAACTGCTTTCTTTAGGTTGCAAATATCGATAAATGCAAACGACCAGGTTTCTAGTGTTGAAAACATATCAAACCAAACAGAGATTAATTAATTATTATTAATATTAACTTCCAACATCTAGTAGTGTTGGGGAGAAAGTAAAACGTCAAAGTATTTTTTAAGCGTTTATTACACGTCGTTGTGTTTTTCCTAAACTAGAACATATATTAAGTATAAACTAAGTGAATAAATGTTTTTTTTTCATTTTTTGATGATAAAAGTGAAGGAAAATAATACGAAAAGACTACGTAATTCTTGTAATCTTTTTTTAAACAAACTTGAGAAAACATAACAAAAATTTTCACAACTTTTTAACCTTCTGATAATTTTTTTAAAAGGTTAACCGGTTGTATACTTGTATATTTGGTAGCCTTAAAAAACTAAATAGATTTAAATTTTAGAGTTTACATAATTTCGTTATCAAAAATTGTCATTATTATAACTATTTCCACGTCAAAAATATCAGTCGGTCACCTACTTTTATACAAGTCAATGAAGCAAATATAATACAAAATTATATGATAACTTTTAAAATGGTTTATCATCTTTCTTCGAGGTTTCACTTATTCCAAAGAATTAAAAAACTATATATATACATACATGTCATTTATGACGACAATTGGGTTACAACTTACATGTGTTATCATATAAAATAATCACACTTGAAAATATATTATTTCGTCTGTCATTACAAAAGACATAAATTAATTCATTACAAATTAACGTTAGTTTTCCATTATTAATTATTAAGATTATTTTAATTTAGTCAAATTCTATTTAAAAATCCTAAATATATTAAAAATAAAAATGGATATGCACAATGTGAAAATGAGAGCTCAACTATTATCGACTTTTGTTCCCACAATTCCGAATCTTGTTTACTTTTTCCTTCAAAAAACTCAAAAAAAAAATCTAAAATTATTTAGAAAACACCAAGAACATCACTCAATTGTAATATCAAAACTTAAATCTCTTAAACACTAATCAAGAATGTATTTTAAAAAAAATACTCTAAATCCCCATCCCTCTATCACTTCAATTACCAGAAAGATAATAACGTGATCAAGATAATCAAGATTCAATCTTTGCAACACATATTACCTACAAACTACACATTCTGCAAATAATTTAAACAACCACCAATGAACAACGATGATCAAAGGGATAAAGATGAACATACCCTAGATAACATGCAGATCAAAGATTGCATTTGATTTCTACCAACAGAATCACCCACAAAGGCCAAAGCTTTATCCCTCACAATCTCCAAAAACTGATACGGATTAAAGATGGGTAGATCACATTCATCGGGTTTCCACCTCCACTTCATGTAATCCGAATCGGGTCGTCCATATTTCTGGCAGTTTTGGTGCTCATGGATCGCCCAACACGTGGTGTTGTGGTAATAAGGGGCCCTAGGGTTTGGAACCCACTCGCCGGAGAACACATCGCATTTGTGGTGGTTGTCGTCGACTGCGATGGGTTCTCTGGCGAGGTGGGTGGCCCGCGGGACAGTACTGTCCCGTGGGGTGGGAGAATGGGGGGTGGAAGAGAGAGATGGGAATTTGTGGAAGGGGAAGTATAGAGGGATGACAGTGAGGGTGATTAGGGTTAGGGTTATGAGTAAGAGTATGTTGGTGGTGGTTAGATGGGTTGAACCTTGATAGTTTTTGCCATGAACACTAGTGTGCTTCATGGGGAAGAAGGAATATGAGAGAGAGAGAGAGAGAGAAGGATGTTCAGGTTCCTAGAAGGAAAGTATTTATGTATACATATAGAAATTTAAAATATTAAATAAGACGAAAAAGAAATTAATTTGTAATTTATGTGTTTAATAAATATTCCAATATATACTATTCAGTAAAAGAGTAAGGGGCTGTTTGGTAAATTTTTACTGATTAAGTGCTAAACCAATAAAAAGTTTTAATCATTAAGTGCTGCAGTATTAAGAGGCCTGAACCATTAAAAGCAAGTATATCGCTTAATTATTCAAAGGCAAATGTCTGATTTGTTTAAATAAGAGGTCTTAATCATTCAACATTTGACCTATTAACCATTCAACATTAGGTATAATACTTAACCATTCATAGGCAAATGTCTGAACCATTAAGACATTTGCTCGCGAAACAAACAGTCTAAAACATTAAATGCTGAACCACTCAGACATCTGAACATTAAGAGTCTGATTCAGATGCTACCAAACAAACCGTAAGTAAGATTTTCATATGATACTTTTGTATGTCATCTCAATCTTTTTTCACACCTAAAAATTTTATCTCATTATATTGTGTTCATAACATTAATTTAATATTTCAATCCATCCATTATTCTAGCTAACTGGATTAATAATTTCATTAAGTTTTTTATCTAGAAACTTTTAATTCAAAATTTTGTTTATTCATCAATTAAATTATACTAGAAGGGTACCCGCGCAATGCAGCGGGACGACATTTTACATTTGACACGTGCATGTAATATTTTGTGATTCTTGTAGTAGTTTTACAAAAGTTTATTATGTTTTTTTCTAAGCTAAAGTTTAAAACAACAGATAAATGAGTTCTGCATGACGACTTGTATATACACATTAACTTATTGTAGCTCATAAAATACAGATCGTTTCAGCAAAAAGTTTACACCAAAATGTTTAAAAATAAAAACATGTTAAATTGTAGTCTCAAAACGTTTTTTTAATGTGATATATTAAAAGATAGAGCCGAAATCTTAAAACATATTAAGTTTTTGTGGTGTATGGGTACATAATATAAATTTTTATGCAAATATTAGTAAGTGTAAGGTTATTGTATAACTAATTATAAGGGGTAATGTGTAAATAATGTTACAAACAAACAAACAAACAAACCCAGTATATCCCGCTCAAGAGCAGGGTCTGGGAGGGGTAGGTGTAGGCAAGTCTTTCCTCCACCCAGATAGGTGGAGAGACCGAATGTGTAAATAATGTTATAAATACTATTTTACCCTTAAAAGTGGTTGTATCTTATGCATTGAATATAGTAAGTGTTCTTAATTTTTTGATATCTTAAAATACTACTCCCATATACTTTATATATAGTATAGATATTATAACTATTGAACTTCATTCTCTGTAAAGCAATTATACGGATGATCGTATATCCATGTTGCAAATTTGATTTTATTTTGGTTTACACATTTAATTATAATCTTTTGTCATATAATAATGTGTTTGGCTTCTATAGCAACTAACGTTAATGAACTCTTTTAAATCTATATGAAATTATCATTCTCTACCACTAATCCAATGTTAAGAGGTCTGTAATGCCACCTCAGGATGTATAAAATATTTTGGTTAGGTGAAAATTAAAAAAAATGAACATCAGGCTCATGGATGTTCGTCTTACAAGAGTCTGATCCAAACTTGAAATATTAGCAAAAATAACAAATATCACCTGTCCATATAAGCATAACAATAGGTGTTACAGATTAAAAGGTTACAAGTGCAGGGGTGTTACTTGTTTGCTTAATAGGGCGAACGTTGGGTTATGATAGTCTCCGGTAGATGTTCAAAAGAACAAATATAGACAGATATAGATATAGGTCAGAGATAGTAAGAGAGTGGGAGGGAGGGGAGAGTAGTGTTCTCAGAATCATTATAACTACAAATACCTAAATTACCTGATTGATTTATACGTACAAGCATCTTTTTTATTTCCAGTCGAATCATTCGGATCAAAATTCTATGTTTGACAACTATATACTAGATAAGAATCGTTGTAACTACATATACCTAAATTATCCTCTTAAAGGGGACATCCTAATGTTTAAGTTGTGTGCAACACACTAAAAAGGTTTGAGGCTTCATATCCTACTGGCTGTTGATTATGGTATTTATCCTAGAAAAACTATGAATAGTTGTTAAATAAACAAGTACCTAAATTACCATAATACTCAAAGTTGAATTAAATTCTCGTTACTCCATGTTTCGAGTAAATGGTACACGCACATGAAGCTTTGAACACCACCAACAAGTTGTATATATGCAATATCAAACACCATAAGCCTTATCATCGTGGGAGGGGAGATTTCACTCTATGACCAACATCTGATATAAGAATAAGATAATGTGAGCAAGAGATAGTTGATACATCCTGACCTTCTTTCATCAAGATTGGTGAATATTCATCTCCTATCTAACGCACGACGTAAGATAGTAATGCTTTTGATGTTGCCCCAATTTATATGGAGTAACTACCATAATATGGTATATATTCACTACCTACTAATATGACTAATGGATGTTCAATAGTTACAAGTCCCATGGTTTCGTACCACTATAATACCCGAATATTTTTATAAACGAGAAAGAAAGAATAAACGCGAATAAAAAGGAAAAAATGTCATTTAACCCAAGTAGAGGGGTTAAAGATGCCAAAGTGACAAAAATATCAAAAGCTAGTACAAAAGTGAGCATGACCGCCCACTCTAGCATGCACACTTTATCCTCTTTGGTTTTAGAGAGAGAAACAATAGAGAATTCGAGTTTTAGAGAGAGGAAGAAGAAGAATTCGAAGTTTAAGGTAAGATTTTATGTTTTAAGTTGTTTTGGTCGACTTAGCCTCGGTCATATGCTTATGTGTGTTATTGCATGTTCGAGTTGTGTGTTTTAGTGAGTTTTAGTTGCTAGAAACGTCTGAGAAGCTCAAGAGAAGGGTTTACACTCGAAAGCAGCTAAGGTGAGTTCTAGAATCCCCTTTTTAACATGTTTTTAACAAATTTTGAGGCTGAAAATGCATGTGTTCATGTTTTTATAAAAATGGGTTTGCACCCGTGTGTGTGTGTGTGCGAATGTGTATGTGGGTGGTGTAAATTTGGGGTTTATATGTGTATATGTACATTTGATGATGCTTAGAATGTTACCACTAAGCTTAGATTATGATATAAGATGGATTGGGACTGATTTATGTTGATTTAGTAAAAGTTAGTTGCCCATGCGCCTAAACAGTGGCTCATGCGTCCAACGGTCTAATTTACTAAATGTTCCCAACCGCCCAGAAACCTCAAACGTCCAAACAGTACCCAACCGCCTAGATGCCCATGTGCCTAAGTCAAGCCCATGCGTCTGAATAGTACCCAAACGCCTGGAAAATTGCCCAGAATGACTAAGTGTTAGGCCCAAGCGCCTGAATAGTGTCCATGCGCCTAAATAGGCCCATGTGTTTAAGTGAAAAATGACTAAGTGTAAGTCCAAACGCCTATATAGTAGCAAAACGCCTGAACAGGGCAGAAACGCCCAAATAGTGCCTATGCGTCTAGACACTTAGAAATATTTCTGAAATTTTAGGAAAACTCAGGTTTTAGGGTTTGATCTGATTTGACTTATGAGTTATGATTAACCCTTTTATGCATGATATAAAACCCACAAACAAATATATATATATATATATATATATATATATATATATATATATATATCAAAGCAATCAAACCACGGGGACCATTTCTGTAATTTGTGAAAAGTACCCAACCCCACCCCCCTTCTCCTTCGCTGTATTCCCGTTTTGTCTCCACCAATTGTCGGCCAAATCACACCGATTGATCGCACTACACCTTTTAGTAATCAAATAAATCCTGCACTAACGAACATTTGAGGATTTATAAACATCTATTGGCTTCAATATTATCAAAAATCATCCAAAACCGACCCATTCGAACCTCTCAAGCCGCGGACCTGCAACATACTCGAACACCATCCTCCAGCCCTTCTAACTTAAAATTTACAGAGGGCTTTTCATCATTTGAACTATTCGGAGCTTCCTGTAGAACGAATTTGATTATCATTGTGATTTGGGCATCGAATCGAGTCCTCCTCAACCGCGACCTGTTCTTCGTGGGTTCATCATCGAATCGGCTTCATTCTGGTAAATTAAAACTATACACATACTCGATTTTAGTCTAGGAATGAAAGCCCCATGTTTATTCCATTGATCATTATCGTTTGGTGTGTCAATTTGGATCGAAATCGTTCTAGGGTTTATAAGGTTTGAAATTTGGGGATTTTGGATTCGGGATTGGTTAACATGCAATTGAACACACCTATTAGGTCGATTTTAGGTGGGGATTAAAAGCCCCATGAATTTAGGCATTAACATCATCGAATTCGTAGTCAATTGGGTTGATTTCGAAACTAGGGTTTATGTCAAAATTGGGGGATTTGTTTAAGATGGGTTTTAAGATTTAAAAGCCGAGTTATAACTGCGGCTGCGGCCTTGGTTCGCTGGTTTCTGGTTCACTTGCATTTCTGGAGGTCACGGGTTCGAACCGTGCCCCCTCCATTATTTTTTTTAATGCCTTTTTCAGCTTGCAAAAATATATAAAAATTCCTAAAAATTATAAAAACAAATGTTATAAACTCTGTTTATTTTAAAAGTACCCAATTAATTTTCTATAAATTTATTTATTCAAAACACCTTCATAATTTTTAAAAATAGTTCAATAATAAATAGTTTAAATACGATTATGTGTCTTATTATGGATTTAAAATAATAATATCTTGAAATTATTACAAGATGATAATTGTGGAAATTATAAAGATTTTTCAATTTCATAAATTGTTAACCAACGTTATAAATAGTTATTTTGTTTAAAAATAAACTGTAAATAGTCGATTTAGGCCCGTATTTTACAGCCAACTTACAGAAGCCATAACTTCTTCATAACAGATTCAAATCAGTTAAACATTATGTTCATGACGAAGTTCGTCGAAAGACGAATCCGTTGATATATAAAACATCGAAAAACTCATTCGTTTAGACCTCCAAATAGTCGTTTTCGTAACAGCTAGCAGTTCTGCGCAGCTGTAAAGATCCACGTTTTTCTCATATTTCGGTAATTCAAATCAGAAGCTTTTCTAAATAAAAGTTGTTTAGAAATCGCTAATCTAGTAAACTGGAGATTTTCAGAATTTTTAAATGTCGTTTAGTATTTTTAACGAGTGCGTAAAGACAGGGGCAGAACTGGAACGTTTCTAATCTGAAATAAGAAAATCCAAACTATAATTTGCGTTACGTTATCGTAGGTTCTCGCGGCGTTAACCGAGCCTAGACTTTGTTTCTGATTATTGTCATTCGTGTATAAGGTACGGATTCCTGATTCTTTATATCTTAGTATAAATAATATTTTCCATTACTTTGAAGTACGGATTCTGTTATCATAATATTCACTTTTGTTCTGTTACTTATAGTACGGATTCTGTTTCCTTGTTATCATAAGTATTTACTTTTGGTTCCGTTACTTTGCAGTACAGATTCCTGATTTCTGTCTCGTATTTGATTTCCGTTCATTTCTAGTTTTGATTCCTGTCATACATAGATAAGTTGCTTTTGATCCTGTTATAAGTAGCTTGACTAGTATATATTTCTGAATTTGTTACCCGAGCTCTCCCTATCTTGGGGGTGACCAAGACGCGTTATTGCGGCATCGATAACGTGGCACCAACCGTGGCGGTGAGCTGAGATCACGGCGTCTCTAAAGAGGACTCTGAAATTATGACTTGTTATATTATTATTTCCTCAGAGGCGTATGGATCGATCCTAGGCTAGTTCTGTTATTTCCTGATGGATGGTTACACACCATTCCATTCAGGACTCTGGTGAATGGTTTGTATGTCTGCCCATACTCCATTTCACATTGGTTCACGGGCTCGCTACCTGTGTTCCCCCTGTTCAGTTATTATATGATATGATTATTAGCTCGGGGTATGTTCTATCTGATATATGATATATATCTTATGATCTTTGGTTCTCCGTTATCACCATGTCTGTTTATTTTTGATATCCGCTGATTCTTTGATTATCACTATGTCTGTTTATTTTTGATATCCGCTGATTCTTTGATTATCACTATGTCTGTTTATTTTTGATATCTGTCGATTCTTTGATTATCGTCATGTCTGTTTATTTTTGTTATCCGCTATTCCGTTCACTGAGCGTTATGCTCAGGCGTGCTTTTGTTTTCATGCACGTCAGGTCAGTAGGGTAATCCGGGAAACCAGTGAAGAGTGAATTGAAGACCAAGATTATCTGTTACTTTAATTAATGTATTGAACATCTTAATTAGGTTCTTTCGGATTATTTAGTGTGTTTGAAGTTATTTCGTTTGACCGTTTCTGTAATATCATGGATTGGTTTTTGATTTGATATCCGTATTAGTGACACGTCAGCCTTGTCGGGCTGGGGTGTTACACATGATTATGAGATGGTTTAGGGTTATGATATGTATGATGGATGTATGGTATTTATGTGTTATCTTTTGATGGTAATTAAACGTATTTATATTATATTATAAAAATACGTTATATATTATGTTATTACTTTACGTAGTATGACAAATGAATGAAAGAACGTAAAGAATAACGTAACAAGGTGAAAGATAACAATGATGAAAAGTAAAACGTAAAGAACGAAAGAATGGCTTGCAAGCAAACGGAAAGGAGGTGCACGACCATGTTGTCGTTAGCTCAACTGTGATGCGGTTAGCTACCCTAAAGGATGCACACAGGGTCAATCATTGAGATTGACAATGCCCTTTGGTGCCCTAGGTGACTGGATCAGCTTCGGGCACAATGTTCATGGTTTAATTACCACAGGTTCAGCATCAGCTTTGTGCACAATGTTCGGGGTATTACCAATTGGTTTGAATGAATGGGAGAGATGACTTGCCCTAGGTGACTGGATCAGCTTCGGGTATAATGTTCGTGGTTTAATTACCACAGGTCCAGCATCAGCTTCGTGCACAATGTTTGGGGTGTTGTTCATCAATCTATATGAAAGTGAAAGAATGACGTAACGTACAAAGTAAGAAAGTAAGAAAGTAAATGAATGATGTAAAGTACGTTATGAAAGAATGAGAACGAAAGTAAGAGAATGCTAATAAAAAGCATGAAATAAAAGCATGCTATGAATATGATGTGATGGGAAAAATGAATGATAATAAAAGCTAAAGTAATATTCTCTATCTGTACGTATGATGCATAACCGCGTATGAAAGTAAAGAAAGTTTATATCGAAAGTAAAGTATTTTATTTATAAACTAGAACTCACTCAGCAACGCTGACTTTTATGTATTTTTCAGTTGGCAGGTAAGAGTTGATGAGGATGGCATGAGGCAGCTACTTGGCATTTTTAGGACGGCATCAATTAGTATAAAAAACTCGTTTTTTGTGATGTAATGCAATTATGATCTTTTGTAACGTTAACTGTATTGTATTACTTTGCAAAAGTTGTCATTAATATATATAAAATGGTTTTAATTAATTTTCACTGCGATGTTTTAAATAAATGTATGTTTTACGTGCAATGAATAACCATCTGTGAGGTGCCCGGGAACGGGGCCTTACAACCACCCTTTGTGTGGTGCATTATGGGTCGGACCCATGACCAAGGTACCGTCAGGTGTGTTGTTATTTGGAATTTTATCCATTCAAATCTACTAGTCTCACATGATGTTAAGCTTGTCTGACATAATGGTGAACTCAAATGATATCCAAATGAAAGATTTCAAATCTACAAGTGGTTATATGTTTACCTTTAGAGGGGTGATTACATCTTGGAAGTCGTCTAAGCAAAATCTTATAGCCAGATCTACGATGGAAATAAGTATATCACATTAGGTAAAGCTTGATAGGAGGTAGAGTGGTTACGTCAATTCTCGACTCGATAATCTTCCCGAATTGGAATGAAATGAGCCGACTTAGTCAATCGATCAATGATAACCCAGATACTATCGTGACCACTAGCGGTACGAGGCAGCTTGGTGATGAAATCCATGGATATGCTTTCCCATTTCCATAATGGAACCTCGGGTTGTACGAGTAATCCAGAGGGACGTTGATGCTCGGCTTTGACTTTGGAACATGTGAGGCATTTAGATACATACAAGGCTATATCCCTCTTCATGCCGGGCCACCAATATTGGTTCCGAAGATTCATGAACATCTTATCTGCTCCCGGATGAATAGAATAACGAGCCTTATGAGCCTCATCCATGATGGTTGTTCGAAGATTATCGCGATTCGGAATCCAAAGTCGATTTAGAAAGTACAGTAGTCCGTCCGACTTGATTTCCAATTGGAGTTCAGCACCACATGACATTTCCTCATACATGTTGCCCTCGGTGACTGATTCGTGTTGAGCTTCGAATATACGGGTCAAGAGGTCGGTTTGAATGGTAACACTTTGAAGCATAACTTGACTCTTACGACTTAATGCATCGGCTACGACATTAGCTTTACCGGGGTGGTAACGAATCTCACAGTCATAGTCATTGAGTAGTTCGACCCATCGTCGTTGCCTCATGTTAAGCTCCTTCTGATTGAAGATGTACTGGAGACTCTTATGATCGGTGAATACAACACATTTAGTGCCATAGAGATAGTGTCTCCAGATTTTGAGTGCGAATACGACAGCACCCAATTCAAGATCGTGCGTCGTATAATTTTGCTCATGAATCTTTAATTGTCTTGAGGCATAAGCTATAACTTTGCCTCGCTGCATGAGAACGCACCCTAGACCTTGTTTTGAAGCGTCACAATAGACAACAAAGTCGTCATTTCCATCAGGAATTGTTAGAATCGGCGCCTCACACAACTTTTGCTTGAGGGTTTGAAATGCTTTTTCTTGATCAGGCCCCCAAGAAAAGGCTTATCCTTGTGGGTCAAAGCAGTGAGTGGCACAGCAATCTTAGAGAAGTTAGGAATAAAACGTCGATAATATCCGGCTAGTCCAAGAAATGAACGAACCTCTGTAGGAGTCTTAGGTTCTCCCCATTTCTTTACTGCCTCGATCTTTGCGGGATCAACGTGAATTCCTTTGCTGTTTACTATGTGACCAAGAAATTGAACCTCATTAAGCCAGAATTCACACTTTGAGAATTTGGCGTAGAGTTTCTCTTTCCTCAGAAGTTCGAGTATTAGACGAAGGTGGTTCTCGTGATCGGATTTGGATTTGGAGTATATCAAGATATCGTCGATGAATACGATCACGAATTTGTCTAGGTATGGTCGGCACACGCGATTCATTAAATCCATGAATACTGCCGGTGTGTTGGTTAACCCGAATGGCATCACTGTAAACTCGTAATGGCCATATCTCGTTCGGAAAGCGGTTTTTGGAATATCATCATCGTGCACACGGAGTTGGTGATAGCCAGAACGAAGATCAATCTTTGAGAAATGAGTGGCTCCTTGAAGTTGATCAAACAGATCGTCGATTCTGGGTAATGGGTAATGGTTCTTGATTGTGAGTTTGTTGAGTTCTCGATAGTCGATACACATGCGAAAAGAACCATCCTTTTCTTCACGAATAAGACTGGAGCTCCCCATGGTGATGAGCTAGGGCGAATGAATCCTTTGTCTGACAGTTCTTGCAATTGGCTAGCAAGTTCTTGCATTTCGGAAGGCGCGAGACGATAAGGTGATTTTGCCACGGGAGTCGCACCAGGCACAAGGTCGATCCTGAATTCCACTTGACGAACGGGGGAAGACCGGTTATGTCTTCGGGAAAGACTTCGGGAAATTCTCGAATAACCGGAATGTCTTCAATCTTCCTAGGGTTCTTATCGTTTTCACGATATGGGCTAAGAAAGCCACGTAATGCTTGCGGAGGTATTTTTGAGCTTTGGTGCAAGACATGAGTTTAAGTCCTTTGGAAGGCTTTTCCCCGTAAATATTTAACACCTTTTCGGGCGTAAGAGGGATTCGGATGACTTTCTCGAAACAAACAACTTCAGCATGGTTCTTAGATAACCAATCCATGCCGATAATGACATCGAAATTTCCAAGTTGCATCGGTGTAAGGTCGATAGAAAAATCATGTTCGCTAAGACTAAGGGTACAGTTTGAAATAATTGAATCGATTGTGATAGGTTTCCCGTCGGCTATTTCTACCGTAAACGGTTTCTCCAACTTAGTTCTCGCACTAGCAAGCAAAGGCTCAAATTCTAAGGATACAAAACTTTTGTCGGCGCCGGTATCAAACAAGACTGAAGCATAATGATTATTGATTAGAAACATACCGTTCACCACATCGTTATTGGTTGAGCTTGATGAGCATTGATGTTGAATGCTCGACCTTGAGCAGCAGGGACAGCCTTGAGAAGCTTTGGACATTGGTTGCGGAAGTGATTAGGATCCCCGCATTGGTAGCAAGATCTTGCTTGCATGGTTGTCGGGATATGCTGAACAGTCTGTGTGGTAACTGGAACCCTTGCTGTATTCTTGCACAAGTTGAATGTATGCCCAAAACGACCACAGTTTGTGCATTGACGACACTGAACGTTAGCGGGTGGTGATACTTGCAGTGGTTACACTGCGGAAAGGGTCCAGCGTATGGCTTTTTCATCGGTGGTTGGTTGTTTACTGTTGGTTGACGAGTTGGAGGGACTTGATTAATTGGCACAGCAGGGGTAATCACAGCAAAGTTTTGAGAATTGGCCTTCCTCTTCTTGTTCCTGGAAGGCTCGGGTTGGTCGGTTTTGACGGTTTCGTTAGGAAGTTTGTCGGCATTCTTCTTCGATCCTTTCCTGGTTAAGGAACCAGCTTTCACATGATTATCGGTTAACTGTGCAGCCAGCCTGATAGCATCTTCTAGTGTGGAAGGATTCCTTCCTAGCACCGTATCCTGAATCTGCATAGGTAGTCCACCAATGTATTTCTCGATGGCACGAGAGGTAGGGGTAGCAAGATGCGGTACTAAAAGGCTCAGTTCGTGGAATCGGTTAGTGTATGCTAGGTTCTCGCCACTGTCTTGGGTTAGCTCCCAGAATTCAGCTTCCAGTTTTCGGACTTCGTTTCTGGACAGAACTCTTTAGTCATAAGCTCCTTAACTTCAGCCCATGTTAATGCTAGAGCAGCATCAGTTCCACGGGTTCGTTTCTCTCCGTTCCACCAAGTGAGTGCGCGTTTCTGGAGAACACTTGTGGCATTCCGGACTTTTAGATTTTCAGGGCATTCACTGTTTAGAAAGGTGTTCTCGATGCTTTCGAACCACTGTAGTAATCCGGTAGCTCCTTCAGTTCCACTGAACTTTGTGGGGTTGCAAGAACTGAAATGTTTGTAGGTACAAGTTTTGGGAGGGTTTGGTGCAGTTGGCTTTTGATCAGTATTGTTGCCTTGGTTCAAATGGGTAAGCAGAGTTGGGATAACAGCAGCAACTTCACGTGCTACAATAGTAGCAATCTTGCGGCCAGAGTTTCTAGATCGTGAACGGATTTGACGAGAAGCCATTCTGTATAATATGGAAAGAAGAAACCTCTATGAGAAACGGGTAATTGGTTTTTAAAACTTTTCAAAATAATAAAATCGTTAATGAGATTGTTTAGAATAACAATGAGAGGTTAGGAGTGTAAACGTTCGGTTCACAAACCAAAGCGAATACGTTGACTTATCAAAGTATTTGTGTCCACCACAACCTTAACGAGGACATGCGTACCTATAAGCGAATACTCATCTCGAGGGTTCCCAGGTAAGGTAATCAAGTTGTATGAATACCTTGCCTAGACAGAACACCTTAAGATACAGGTATCCCACTCTTCCAGCATTGCATGTTCTCGGTCATGTGACATGGACTTTGACGAGATTTGAAAACCATGAATAACAATCGAGTTTTGGAGTTTGAAATCACTTGAATTAGGCACACAATGCCTTAGATATGAGTTAAGATTTGTGTGTATATTGATAGATTCAAAGTATAGGGAGAATCACATAAGGTATATAATCACATAATCAAGTACAAACATGTAAAGCACATATATCCTATCTATGCATAATAAATACATGAGAGGACTCATGTGTAAAGGTACCTAGTTATAGTCTAGGTCATTCCATTTCTAATAACCTAATTCCCTATAACCATGGCTCTGATACCAATCTGTCACACCCCGACCGACGGCGGAATCATCGGAGCGGACGAGGGAATGATTGATTGTTCATAACACATGGTTGTCTAATAGTGGAAATAATATTAAAATCAGATTACATGATAATATAAGTTCAACATACACAAATACAACAATTGAAACCACAAATAGTAATTGTCTTTTATTTTAACTAAGTCCGGGTCTTAAATGAGCAGGTAGAAGTCCACTATCTTGCTTAACCTGAAATCATGTGAGAAAATAAAGTCAGCTAACGAATTAGCTGGTGAGTAGTCATAGTTTTGAATATACATATAGATTGATTGATTGATTGAGAATAATCCAATTCACAAGGTAACGTTAAGACTTATATTACAATAGTAAAACATATAGATAAACTGCCACAATAACAACCCCTTGACTGGACACTTGCAAATAATAGACTCCACACATACACCATAGTCTAACTCCTGCCTCTGGCACAATCACCACTCGACTATTCATATGGGGTGGGTTATCCAAACCAGTAGATCTACATTGTTGCCAGGATTGATTGATTGATTGAATTAGGGTTTTATTGTCGTCCAGTTTAGCATAGTATGTTCACGTAATTGCAAGTAATAACATAACCTGTCTTGAATTGAATGTAGAATGAAACAACAATAGAATATCATGATTGAATATATTGTATCACATGATTTCCCCCAAATAGGAAATGATATAAAAGGGGATATGAATACTCACTGATTGATGATATTAGAACCTGGAAGTGATAGATTAAACACCAACGATTTCCTTACGATTAACCTAAGGAACGGTGTCTCGAGTTAGAATAATAATGATTCGAGAATGTGGGAATGTATTAGGATTTCCATTTGGTTTTGAATGGTAGTTTTAATTAAATAATTTATTTAGTTGAAATGTTTCGAAATAAATAAAATGATTTATTGAAAATGATTATGTTTAGAATCTTATAAAAATATATGGATCAATACACGTAATTATTTTGATTTATTGTTAAAGTGTGGAAACAAATAATTAATTTTATATAAATAATTATATGATAATTAATTAAAACATTTAATTATTTATGTAACTAAAAGAAATGAAATTGTTACTTGAAATGATTTAAATATAACACTTTTTATATTTAATCATAATTAAAACAATAATAACGATTATTTGAAATAATTAAAAGTAATATAGTGTCAAATAATAATTTAATAAATTAAATTATTATTAGAAGTTCACTTTTGTTTAAATAATTTTGTATTATTTGTAATTTTATTATTTAAAACATTTATTAAAATAGGTAAAATGTTAAAAATAAATTTCAGTAATTATTGTTCTAAAAATTTTTAATGTTTGTTAAAATATTTTATAATTTTTACAATTTTTTTTTTATAATTTTTGGAGGCTTAAAAGGCCCCAAAAAAAATGGTTGAGGTGGCCCGGGTCGAACCCGGGACCTCATGGATTGCAATGGGTGCAGGGACCAGTGAACCAAGGTCACAACCGCAAAGAAAACCTCGTTTTAAATTGTTATAAACACAAATTAAACAGGGTCCCAATTCATAAGAACCCTAGATCGAATGATCCCAAATTGAACCCGAATTTGACTTTGATTGCTTCTGAAATCATGGGGCTTTTGTTCCCCATGAAGAATCGAGTATGTGTGTGTGTTTAATTTACCTATATAGTGTTCTGTTGAGGTTGAAGTTGTCGAGAATAGGTCGCGGCCTTGTGTTGATCGATTGAGTGGTCAATCCTTGATGAAAATGAAATTAATTCCACAGAAAGCTTCGTATGAGGATCTTGAAACAAAACCTTTGCCAATTTTGAAGATTAAAACCCGGAGATAGGTGTTCGGGTGTGGTGTGTGTCGCGACCGAGAGGGGAAGTCGAGCGGGGTGTTTGGATTTGTTTTGAATGAAATTGAGATTGGGAGTTGTTTAGAAACTGAGTTATGGTGGTTCATATTCGTTAATTTGATTAAAATACGGTGTTAGTGCGATCTGTGGACTGACAAAGGTCCGACAACGCGTGGCTCGGGTTCTACACCGCATGCGTTCGAATTTGGATTTGTTTATATGGCACGGGTTCGAATCTCCCACGTGAACGTGTCGGGAGTGTTTGTTTGGTCGAATCCGCGTGTTTTGGTTACGTTGAGCTTCGTCGGAGAAGAGGCCGGAGGGTGGCCGGTACAATGATCGACGGGATGGGGGGATGGTTTCAAAAATTTCACTTTGGCCCCTGTAGTTTGTTATGCTTATTATTTCATGCTAAACTTAAATTTTAAGTTTCCTATATTACATTATTACCCCCTGGTCTTTATTATTATCATTTATTATTATTACCATTATTATTATTTTATTATTATTATTATTATTATTATTATTATTATTATTATTATTATTATTATTATTATTATTATTATTATTATCATTATTATTATTATTATTAACATCAACGTATCAAACAAAATCAATTTATTAAAAATACGCAATGTTACACTGGTGAATGGTTTGTATGTCTGCCCATACTCCATTTCACATTGGTTCACGGGCTCACTACCTGTGTTCCCCCTGTTCAGTTATTATATGATATGATTATTAGCTCGGGGTATGTTCTATCTGATATATGATATATATATCTTATGATCTTTGGTTCTCCATTATCACCATGTCTGTTTATTTTTGATATCCGCTGATTCTTTGATTATCACTATGTCTGTTTATTTTTGATATCCGCTGATTCTTTGATTATCACTATGTCTGTTTATTTTTGATATCTGCCGATTCTTTGATTATCGTCATGTCTGTTTATTTTTGTTATCCGCTATTCCGTTCACTGAGCATTATGCTCAGGCGTGCTTTTGTTTTCATGCACGTCAGGTCAGCAGGGTAATCCGGGAAACCAGTGAAGAGTGAATTGAAGACCAAGATTATCTGTTACTTTAATTAATGTATTGAACATCTTAATTAGGTTCTTTCGGATTATTTAGTGTGTTTGAAGTTATTTCGTTTGACCGTTTGTAATATCATGGATTGGTTTTTGATTTGATATCCGTATTAGTGACACGTCAGCCTTGTCGGGCTGGGGTGTTACAGTTGTGGTATCAGAGCCAGGGCTCTTTCCTGTAGAAAACTTAAACATTAATAATAAACTTGTGAGGTAATGGGTAGACGTTGGGTTAGGATCTAATTTCTGTTTCCAATCTAAATTCCAGTGTTCACACGTATATTTTCGTTTCAGATGGCTCCTAAGAGACGTGTGAACAACCGCAATAAATCGAGTGGCCCCTCATCTGATACTCCTCTTGAAACCCTCGTTGCTAATGCTGTAAACGCTGCTATTTCTGGAATACTCCCTAATCTGATGACTCAGACTGCTCAAACAGTCATCCAGCGCTGCTATTTCTGGAATACTCCATAATCTGATGACTCAGACTGCTCAAACAGTCATCCAGCAGATGCAACAGGCAAATTCGAAGGGAAACAACACAGGACCTCCACCCGGTGGAAATAACTCAGAGCCACCTTCTGGCGGGAACCACACTGGACCATCTTCTGGTGGAAATGCAACACCACCTGTGGCTGAGATTCATGTTTGGCTTGAGCGCTTTATGAAGCAAAGACCAAGATCTTTCAGTGATGCTGCTACACCGATGGATGCTCGGAACTGGATAGCCCATGTGGAAAAGATATTCGAAGTACTAGGAGTCGATGACATATTTAAAACTAGGTTGGCCTCTTACAAACTGGAGGATGATGCTCTAGTTTGGTGGGAAGGGGTAAAACTTGCACATGGTGGAGAAGGTTATGCTGCTACCCTTACTTGGGCCGATTTCCGCACAATATTCTTCCGGAAGTATTTCTCTGAAGTGGAACGAAGTGAGTATGCACGGGAATATGCATCTATTGAGCAACGCGATGGTGAACCTTGGCAAGAACTCATGGCAAGATTCTGTAGGTTGGCTAGTTTTCTTGGGGAAGCTGCAGGTAGCCCAGAGGCCCAAGCAGAAAAGTTGAAATGGGCTGTTCATGAGAGGACTCGGAGGTGGATAGTGACTCAAAGGTTTAACAATATCAATGAAGTAGCTGATGCCGTGAAAACACTTGACATGGAAAACAAGAAGAGGTTAGCTAAAGCTGAGGAGAGTCGAAAGAGAAATCGTGAAGGACACCATACCGCACCTTCTGGGCAATCTTCAAGCGAGAAACACCATACAGGTGATCGAAAAGCCCAATTCAACAGAAATAATAACCGCCAAGGTAATCAATGGAAACAAAAACAGCAGAATCCTAAACCTGCCGAAAACCAAGGTCAAGAGCAAGTCCCGGTATGCACTACATGTGGAAAACGTCATTTTGGTGTTTGTCGGCGAGCTTCAGGAGCCTGTTTTAGATGTGGAAAGACCGGCCATGTACTGAAAGACTGTCCGTATCCTGATAACAAAGGGAAGGCTGGAAATAGTGCAAAACAGCCTACTAATGGAGGACGAGTGTTTGCTCTGAACACAAAGGATGCAGCAAACACACCAGGTATGACTCTTGATATTCCTCCCATATGTGAATCTGTCGTATCTGAATAATCTAGTAGTCTTACCATGTAAATTATGCTTGTTATCTATTACTAAGTGTGCCATGGTAACATAAATTCTTTAGGTACTGTTTCTGGTACTCTCATGTTAGGAACTCGTGAAGTTCAAGTATTATTTGATACTGGAGCAACACACTCCATAGTTTCTCAATCTTTTCTTAAACATCTAATGATGAGCCCAACATTATTAGAAAATACTTTGAATATTATGACTCCTATGGGAAACTCTGTTACAATCTCTCATATGTATGAGGATTGTCCGATCCGAGTTGAATCGCTCATTCTTACAGCGGATCTGTTGCCCATGCAAATGGAAGATTTTGATATGATCTTGGGAATGGACTGGTTAACTCGGCATCATGTTACAATTGAGTGTCAGACTCGTCGCATTCTGTTTGGAGATCCCCATCATCCTGAACTCATTTATCAGGGGACTAAACCTCGAAAAACTCTTCAAATAATTTCAACACTTAAGGCTCGTAAATCCCTACTGCACGGCGCTGCAGGATTCCTTGCTTCAGTTAAAATTTTATCTCCTGAAGAGCCTAGTATTTCTGATTATCCGGTTGTTTGTGATTTTCCCGGTGTGTTTCCTAAGGAGTTACCTGGACTTCCACCAGACCGCGAGGTGGAATTCACTATTGATCTTATTCCTGGTGCTGAACCGATTTCCAAGGCACCTTACCGTATGGCACCACTTGAACTCAAAGAACTGAAGGAGCAATTACAGGAGTTATTAGATCTTGGATTTATTAGACCAAGTGTCTCACCTTGGGGTGCACCGGTCCTATTCGTGAAGAAGAAAGATGGTTCTTTGAGACTCTGCATTGACTACAGAGAACTCAACAAGATCACTATCCGTAATCGTTACCCTCTACCTCGTATCGATGACTTATTTGATCAACTTCAGGGAGCGAAGTGTTTTTCTAAAATCGATTTGAGGTCCGGGTATCATCAGTTGAAGATTAAAGATTCCGATGTCCCGAAATCTGCTTTCCGTACGCGATATGGCCACTATGAATTCTTGGTTATGACGTTCGGTTAACGAATGCCCCGACTGTTTTCATGGACCTAATGAATCGAGTTTTCCGTGACTATCTGGATAAGTTCGTCATCGTTTTTATAGATGATATTCTGATATATTCTAAGAGTAAGGAAGAACATGAAGACCATCTTCGTATCGTGCTTGAAACTTTGCGTAAAAAGAAGCTTTATGCTAAGTTTTCAAAGTGTGAATTCTGGTTGAGTCAAGTAGCCTTTCTGGGTCATGTGGTCTCTGCAGATGGTATTATGGTGGATCCAGCAAAGATAGAGGCAATCACTAAATGGCCAAGACCAACTTCAGCCACAGAAGTCCAGAGTTTTCATGGTCTTGCTGGTTACTATCGTAGATTTGTCGAAGGGTTCTCTGTTATTGCTTTACCCCTTACGCAACTTCTAAGGAAAGGGGTTAAGTACTCTTGGAATGATGAGCGGGAGAAAAGCTTCGAAGAGCTTAAGACGAGATTGGTGTCTGCCCCGATTCTTACACTTCCATCGGGCACGGGTGGATATCAGATTTACAGCGATGCCTCTAAAAAGGGACTCGGATGTGTGCTAATGCAGCATGGTAAGGTCATTGCTTATGCTTCGCGGCAGTTGAAACCTTATGAGGTTAATTATCCTACGCATGATCTTGAACTCGCTGCTGTTATTTTCGCGCTGAAAATATGGCGTCACTATCTTTACGGAGAGACTTGTGATATTTTTACTGATCACAAGAGCTTGAAATACATTTTCACACAAAAAGAACTAAACATGAGGCAGAGAAGATGGTTAGAATTGTTAAAAGATTATGATGCCAATATTCAATATCATCCGGGAAAGGCCAATATGGTAGCTGATGCTCTTAGCAGGAAGAGCTCAGGAACAGTAGCCTCCCTACAGCTACAGCCTCAGAACATTACCGATCTTGATAAATTAGGTATTGGCCTACATATTGGCAAGAGTGACGGATATCTCGCTAGTCTTCAGATAGAATCAGACTTAATATTCCGGATTAAGAACGCACAGAAAGACGATGGTGAACTCTGGGCAATCTTACAGAATGTGGAGATTGGTAAGCAATCAGAATTCAGAGTAGATGAGCATGGAGTAATCTGGTGTGGTAAACGTTTATGTATGCCTAATGATTCTTCTCTTCAAGAATCGTTATTAGCTGAGGCACATAATTCTCCGTTCTCTATCCATCCAGGATCTACTAAGATGTATCGTGATCTTCGTCAGAATTTCTGGTGGAATGGTATGAAAGAAGACGTGGCTAAGTATGTTAGCCGTTGCCTTACTTGTCAGCAGGTCAAGATTGAGCATCAGAGAGCTAGTGGTTTGCTTCAGCCACTACCTATTCCTGTATGGAAATGGGATGATATTTCCATGGATTTTGTAACCGGGTTACCAAAAACATTCAAGAAGAATGATGCGATATGGGTTGTGGTTGACAGATTGTCAAAGTCGGCTCACTTTCTACCTATTCAGCAGGGATTCTCAGTTAGCAAACTATCTGAAGTGTTTACACAAAAGATTGTTAGACTTCATGGCACTCCGGTGTCTATCGTGTCTGATCGAGACCCGAGGTTCACTTCTCGCTTTGGAAGGGTTTGCAAGCTGCATGGGGTACCAAGTTGAGGTTTAGTATGGCGTTTCATCCTCAGACTGACGGTCAGTCGGAGCGTACTATTCAGACACTTGAAGACATGCTTCGAGCTTGTGCCTTAGAGTGGACTGGGAACTGGGATGAGTATTTGTGTTTGGTCGAGTTTGCTTACAACAATAGTTGGCAAGCTAGCATTGGCATGACACCTTTTGAATTGTTGTATGGTCGTAAATGTAGAGCACCTATTTGTTGGGAAGAGGTCGGTGAAAGAGTCATCGAAGGACCCGAGTTAGTTCAGATCACGAATGGGAAAGTTGCTATTGCTAGAGAAAAGTTAAAGGAAGCTCAAAGTAGACAGAAAAGTTATGCAGACCGACACCGTCGACTTTTGGAGTTTAAGGTTGGTGACAAAGTGTTCCTGAAGGTTTCGCCTTGCAAAGGCGTACGACGTTTTGGTCTTAAAGGGAAACTTAGTCCACGGTTTATCGGACCCTTTGAAATCCTGGAAAGAGTTGGTGAGGTTTCGTATCGTTTGGCTTTACCACCTCAACTGTCACATGTGCGTAATGTCTTCCATGTATCTCTTTAAGGGGATACAATTAGCATCCTATTCATGTGGTTAATTATCCGCTTCATTTGATTCGTGAAGACTTATCGTTCAAGGAGGAACCCGAGGCCATACTTGACCGACAAGAACGCATTATGCGTAAGAAAACTATTCCCTTTGTTAAGGTATTATGGAAAAACCATTCCGAACGTGAAGCTACATGGGAGATAGAAGATGAAATCCGTTCTCAATATCCGTATCTATTTACCACTTAATTATTATCTTTTATATGTTTCTGATATCAGTTATGAAGTTATCAGTTATCTGCTTCTTGAACATCATATTAGTTATCTCTTATAAGATTTCGTCTATCGAATCGATTCCGTTTCAGCAATTGAATAATTATGAGTGATTTCGTTTCACTTGTTGATTTTTACTACTCCGTATACGTTGTGTCATATCTTGTTCAATTCTGTACCTAGCAATTTCGTGGACGAAATTGTTTTAAGGGGGGTAGAATTATAAAACCCACAAACAAATATATATATATATATATATATATATATATATATCAAAGCAATCAAACCACGGGGACCATTTCTGTAATTTGTGAAAAGTACCCAACCCCACCCCCCTTCTCCTTCGCTGTATTCCCGTTTTGTCTCCACCAATTGTCGGCCAAATCACACCGACTGATCGCACTACACCTTTTAATAATCAAAGAAATCCTGCACTAACGAACATTTGAGGATTTATAAACATCTATTGGCTTCAATATTATCAAAAATCATCCAAAACCGACCCATTCGAACCTCTCAAGCCGCGGACCTGCAACATACTCGAACACCATCCTCCAGCCCTTCTAACTTAAAATTTACAGAGGGCTTTTCATCATTTGAACTATTCGGAGCTTCCTGTAGAACGAATTTGATTATCATTGTGATTTGAGCATCGAATCGAGTCCTCCTCAACCGCGACCTGTTCTTCGTGGGTTCATCATCGAATCGGCTTCATTCTGGTAAATTAAAACTATACACATACTCGATTTTAGTCTAGGAATGAAAGCCCCATGTTTATTCCATTGATCATTATCGTTTTGTGTGTCAATTTGGATCAAAATCGTTCTAGGGTTTATAAGGTTTGAAATTTGGGGATTTTGGATTCGGGATTGGTTAACATGCAATTGAACACACCTATTAGGTCGATTTTAGGTGGGGATTAAAAGCCCTATGAATTTAGGCATTAACATCATCGAATTCGTGGTCAATTGGGTTGATTTCGAAACTAGGGTTTATGTCAAAATTGGGGGATTTGTTTAAGATGGGTTTTAAGATTTAAAAGCCGAGTTATAACTGCGGCTGCGGCCTTGGTTCGCTGGTTTCTGGTTCACTTGCATTTCTGGAGGTCACGGGTTCGAACCGTGCCCCCTCCATTATTTTTTAATGCCTTTTTCAGCTTGCAAAAATATGTAAAAATTCCTAAAAATTATAAAAACAAATGTTATAAACTCTGTTTATTTTAAAAGTACCCAATTAATTTTCTATAAATTTATTTATTCAAAACACCTTCATAATTTTTAAAAATAGTTCAATAATAAATAGTTTAAATACGATTATGTGTCTTATTATGGATTTAAAATAATAATATCTTGAAATTATTACAAGATGATAATTGTGGAAATTATAAAGATTTTGCAATTTCATAAATTGTTAACCAACGTTATAAATAGTTATTTGTTTAAAAATAAACTGTAAATAGTCGATTTAGGCCCGTATTTTACAGCCAACTTACAGAAGCCATAACTTCTTCATAACAGATTCAAATCAGTTAAACATTATGTCCATGACGAAGTTCGTCGAAAGACGAATCCGTTGATATATAAAACATCGAAAAACTCATTCGTTTAGACCTCCAAATAGTCGTTTTCGTAACAGCTAGCAGTTCTGCGCAGCTGTAAAGATCCACGTTTTTCTCATATTTCGGTAATTCAAATCAGAAGCTTTTCTAAATAAAAGTTGTTTAGAAATCATTAATCTAGTAAACTGGAGATTTTCAGAATTTTTAAATGTCGTTTAGTATTTTTAACGAGTGCGTAAAGACAGGGGCAGAACTGGAACGTTTCTAATCTGAAATAAGAAAATCCAAACTATAATTTGCGTTACGTTATCATAGGTTCTCGCGGCGTTAACCGAGCCTAGACTTTGTTTCTGATTATTGTCATTCGTGTATAAGGTACGGATTCCTGATTCTTTATATCTTAGTATAAATAATATTTTCCGTTACTTTGAAGTACGGATTCTGTTATCATAATATTCACTTTTGTTCTGTTACTTATAGTACGGATTCTGTTTCCTTGTTATCATAAGTATTATTTTTGGTTCCGTTACTTTGCAGTACAGATTCCTGATTTCTGTCTCGTATTTGATTTCCGTTCATTTCTAGTTTTGATTCCTGTCATACATAGATAAGTTGCTTTTGATCCTGTTATAAGTAGCTTGACTACTATATATTTCTGAATTTGTTACCCGAGCTCTCCCTATCTTGGGGGTGACCAAGACGCGTTATTGCGGCATCGATAACGTGGCACCAACCGTGGCGGTGAGCTGAGATAACGGCGTCTCTAAGAGGACTCTGAAATTATGACTTGTTATATTATTATTTCCTCAGAGGCGTATGGATCGATCCTAGGCTAGTTCTGTTATTTCCTGATGGATGGTTACACACCATTCCATTCAGGACTCTGGTGAATGGTTTGTATGTCTGCCCATACTCCATTTCACATTGGTTCACGGGCTCGCTACCTGTGTTCCCCCTGTTCAGTTATTATATGATATGATTATTAGCTCGGGGTATGTTCTATCTGATATATGATATATATATCTTATGATCTTTGGTTCTCCATTATCACCATGTTTGTTTATTTTTGATATCCGCTGATTCTTTGATTATCACTATGTCTGTTTATTTTTGATATCCGCTGATTCTTTGATTATCACTATGTCTGTTTATTTTTGATATCTGCCGATTCTTTGATTATCGTCATGTCTGTTTATTTTTGTTATCCGCTATTCCGTTCACTGAGCGTTATGCTCAGGCGTGCTTTTGTTTTCATGCACGTCAGGTCAGCAGGGTAACCCGGGAAACCAGTGAAGAGTGAATTGAAGACCAAGATTATCTGTTACTTTAATTAATGTATTGAACATCTTAATTAGGTTCTTTCGGATTATTTAGTGTGTTTGAAGTTATTTCGTTTGACCGTTTCTGTAATATCATGGATTGGTTTTGATTTGATATCCGTATTAGTGACACGTCAGCCTTGTCGGGCTGGGGTGTTACACATGATTATGAGATGGTTTAGGGTTATGATATGTATGATGGATGTATGGTATTTATGTGTTATCTTTTGATGGTAATTAAACGTATTTATATTATATTATAAAAATACGTTATATATTATGTTATTACTTTACGTAGTATGACAAATGAATGAAAGAACGTAAAGAATAACGTAACAAGGTGAAAGATAACAATGATGAAAAGTAAAACGTAAAGAACGAAAGAATGGCTTGCAAGCAAACGGAAAGGAGGTGCACGACCATGTTGTCGTTAGCTCAACTGTGATGCGGTTAGCTACCCTAAAGGATGCACACAGGGTCAATCATTGAGATTGACAATGCCTTTTGGTGCCCTAGGTGACTGGATCAGCTTCGGGCACAATGTTCATGGTTTAATTACCACAGGTTCAGCATCAGCTTGTGCACAATGTTCGGGGTATTACCAATTGGTTTGAATGAATGGGAGAGATGACTTGCCCTAGGTGACTGGATCAGCTTCGGGTATAATGTTCGTGGTTTAATTACCACAGGTCCAGTATCAGCTTCGTGCACAATGTTTGGGGTATTGTTCATCAATCTATATGAAAGTGAAAGAATGACGTAACGTACAAAGTAAGAAAGTAAGAGAGTAAATGAATGATGTAAAGTACGTTATGAAAGAATGAGAACGAAAGTAAGAGAATGCTAATAAAAAGCATGAAATAAAAGCATGCTATGAATATGATGTGATGGGAAAAATGAATGATAATAAAAGCTAAAGTAATATTCTCTATCTGTACGTATGATGCATAACCGCGTATGAAAGTAAAGAAAGTTTATATCAAAAGTAAAGTATTTTATTTATAAAACTAGAACTCACTCAGCAACGCTGACTTTTATGTATTTTTCAGTTGGCAGGTAAGAGTTAATGAGGATGGCATGAGGCAGCTACTTGGCATTTTTAGGACGGCATCAATTAGTATAAAAACTCGTTTTTTGTGATGTAATGCAATTATGATCTTTTGTAACGTTAACTGTATTGTATTACTTTGCAAAAGTTGTCATTAATATATATAAAATGGTTTTAATTAATTTTCACTGTGATGTTTTAAATAAATGTATGTTTTACGTGTAATGAATAACCATCTGTGAGGTGCCCGGGAACGGGGCCTTACAACCACCCTTTGTGTGGTGCATTATGGGTCGGACCCATGACCAAGGTACCGTCAGGTGTGTTGTTATTTGGAATTTTATCCATTCAAATCTACTAGTCTCACATGATGTTTAGCTTGTCTGACATAATGGTGAACTCAAATGATATCCAAATGAAAGATTTCAAATCTACAAGTGGTTATATGTTTACCTTTAGAGGGGTGATTACAGCTTGGAAGTCGTCTAAGCAAAATCTTATAGCCAGATCTACGATGGAAATAAGTATATCACATTAGGTAAAGCTTGATAGGAGGTAGAGTGGTTACGTCAATTCTTGGAATATGTTTGAGGATAGTCAAAACCAGCTGTAACAATTGTATGCATATATTGTGATTAGCAACCGCTATTAGTAGAGCTCAATGTATAGTGCATAATGGAAAATCAAGATATATGCAACATGCATGTAATACAATTCACCAACTACTCTTAACTGGGGTTATCACAATTGACTATGTGAAGTAAAGGATAACATTACGAATCCCCTTACAAAAGGATTAAACATAAAATAGTAAATAATTTGTTAAAAGGAATGTGACTAAAACCCTTGGAGTAAATTTGTAAAAATGAAAGTCTACTCTTAAAAATTGGAGATCTCATGATCTAGGTTTAATAGAACAACCTAATTGTACAAAATAAGGTCACTTTAATGGGTCACCTAACATACAAAGGGACTTTCATACTTCCTAATCCATTTCTACAACCAGTCAGTGATTTCAAAAAAAGTTAAGCATATGAATTTTAATGATTTATGTAAAATCACTTATGTGATACAAGAATGGGATCATTTGGAATGGAATGTGAGGTGCAGAAATGCAAGAGCTCACACAAAACTAGCTAGTTTTCATAACCATAACGGACACGACAAATAATTGGTTAATCAGACCAGAAAGAGTTTTGTGCGAAGTTTAATACCATCTACATAAAAGGGGTTGGTTCACCTACTTTTTTTGCATTACTTAATTTTAAAAATGTATCTTAAAACTTAAGTATATAGATCGATCTCTACTCGTGGGGAATTGTTGGAAATTTAGTTGAGCGAAAAATAGGTTTTTTATTAATTTTGGAGATAACAATATTATTTGTATTTGTTACTAAAATAATTAATTGAGTTTGTATTCTACTTTCGAAAGGATAACAAAAAACCAAACCATGTCCAAAATGAAGCTGGTGGATGTGTTATTAATGCTCTAAGTTATGTGGTTAAATCTTTAAAGCTATGAAAGTAGAGGAGTTTGTCCCTTATGGGTGAAAGACGAAACTTGAAGATGGTATACACTTGGAAATTTATATAGGAACGTGTTCGTATGTGATGAGAGAAACAACCAGTGACAACCAGATAGGTATGAAGCACCCAACCCGCTCGTGCCCGTGCCGGGTGAGTGGTGCAATTAGAAATGTGACGCTTTGATGACGCATTTTGTATTTTTTATATTTTTGAGTTGTTTAGTTGTGGTTCGACAGCTATTGGGGTTCGGTAGCTTACAATTCGGAAGGTGGGAAGTTACCAATGGATTAACAACTACTTGTTCAACTTTTACTGATGATTCAACAGTTTGGTAGCTTCCAAAGGTTCAATTATTTTTTTTTATTTTTTTGAACGGTTAAATTGGAATCACTCACGGATCACTGGAGTATCATCGTGCCACCAGTGTTACCACGCGATCATATTCCACCACCAAGTCACAAATTCAGGAGGAAACTCATAATTATGAGAAAACCCCCCTTTGTGAGATTCGAACCCATGACCTAATAGGCCCTAAGTCTTATCCCACCACCAAGATGCCGCTGGGCTATAATGCCTTTGGCTTCCAAAGGTTCAATTACTTGGCCGTTTTCGAATGCTTAGTAGTTCAACAGCTTTTGAAGGTTTAGGAGTTTGTGTTGCAGGTTTAGCTCAATAAGCAAAAAGTTTGTTTGTTGCAATTCTAGAGTATTTGTCACCAATTAAAACGATTTAATTTTCGCATTGGTTCCAGTGAAATTAGACTCTTCACATTCATTATTCAAGTATATATACAATGTTCATGTGCTTTGTTGATACATAGAACATATTTGTATCTGCAAGAAGACACACTGTGAAAAATTTCTAGCTTGTTTGTCTAACGTACTCTTGCTTCAAGTATATTTTCAGGACCTTGGTTGATCTCGATAGTACAATCTGCTTAGGTGTTTTACCCAAAAGAGACCTATAGCAACGATATATGTCATCCCTAAAAGTAAACTTTGTCGTTGCTATTGATATTAGGGACGACATGTCGTCGCTAATAGTTCGTTTCAATAGGTCCGTCTTTGTAGGTCAAATTTGTCGCCGCAATAAAGATTTGTTCCTATAGGTTTTCTATAGCAACTATATGTTGTTTCTATAGTTTAGTGTCTATAGTATATTCCCAAACCGGAAATAAGGAAAAAAGAAAATAGAAAATACCTATTGCGACGATCGTTTGCCACGAGTAGTCGTCCTTATAGATATTATAATTTTAATTTATTTTATTAATAAAGTCTATGCTATAAAGACCCAATATAGGAAGGACTTGTCATCCCTATAAACTCTACATAAAATTATGGATTTTCAAGAAGTTGCTGTTTTCCAGGTTCATTTCCAAAACCCACACCGAACCTGATTTCAAGATTAGTTTTTCATGTCTACATTTATTCCCAAAAACACATACATTCAAAATAAAACAAAAAAAAGAAACAAACATACCCAGTAAGTCTCACTCAAGAGCAGGGTCTTGTGGGGGGGGGGGTAGGCGACGACGAGTCTTTCCTCTATCTTGGAAGATAGAGAGACTGCTTCCGAAGATACCCCCGACTCGGTAACGAAAACCAATAACAGTCGCCAACGTCTTGTTTATACAAAATAAAACAATCATTTAAAAACATACACATAACACATAAGTTTGTCTAACAATATTCAAAAGTCTTGTTTATACAAATGAAACTAATACTTCTTCTACACATCACCAACGTCTTCGTCCTCATCTTCCTTGTTTCTTCCTTTTCTTTTTTTAAGTTGGGAAACCTCTTCTCGCAACTTCTTTAACTCTTCTTCCAATTAGGCGAAACGACAATATTAGGGGAAGATGACCCGCTAGTGCTTGAATGAGTGAAAGGCAATGGATTTTTAACTTGTCGCTCAACGCCTTTAGTTAACCCGCGCCTTTCTCCCAACGTATTTTTCAGACATTTCATCTCATCTACGGGATCCCTCCTTCTTCGGCCACACTTTTCATTCGATTATAGTTTTTTTGAATTAGTTCCTTCATTAAACAAGAAAAAAACATTAATACCTTAATATTTTGCTAAAACGGTAGCAAAACCGCTATAAAATGAAAAAAATCAGTCGTGATGCACTCCATATATATTAGTATACAATAATTCATCCGGGTGACCTGTTTATCCTAAAGGTTAATACTTTAGGTCTATTAAGTGTGTTCTGGTCATTTTGACCCATTTAAACTAAAAATTAGATCATTTAAATTCATTCGACTTTTTTAGTTTTAACGGGTCTAAATGACCCGAACACACTTTGATAGACTTAATACATCCACTTATTATATCCGACATACTTTCATTTGTACCTAGTACTTGTTTTCTTTTGCATGATCTATTGTAATCTGAGTATTTGATTAATAAAAACATTTCTCTATATATTGTAAATGATGTTTCTACATATATGAAGATGAGTTTAATTTTTTGCTAATGAACACTCATGTTATGTTTTTGAGTTTTTTATAGAGGAAATTAAAGGATGTGAAAAAAAGTAAGGGGCTGTTTGGCAGCCTCTTAATCAGTCTCTTAATGGTTCAGATGTCTGAATGGTTCAGCACTTAATGATTCAGACTGTTTGTTTCACGAGCAAATGTCTGAATGGTTAAGACATTTGTCTCTGAATGGTTAAGCATTATACTAATGCTGAATGGTTAAGAGGTCTAATGCTGAATGGTTAAGACCTCTTATCTGAATTGGTCAGACATTTGCCTTTGAATAGTTAAACGATATACTAGCTCTTAATGATTCAGACCTCTTAATGGTTCAGCACTTAATGGTTCAGACCTCTTAATAGTTCAGACCTCTTATTGGTTCAGCACTTAATCATTCAGATATGACCAAACAGCCCCTAAAATTATATTTGTGTTCCAAAGTTTCTTAAAAGAGAAGTCAAAGAAAGTAGAAGGCATTAAAAGGTAAGATTTTTCTTAATATTTTTTTTCAAGGCTTTCCTTTCAATTAACATAAGAAAGTGAAAGAGTTTTTTTAATATTTTTTATTTTATCATTTTACCTTCCAATCTAGTTTAATTAGAATATGAAATGGACGTAATAGTAAAAAGTTATATATGTGATTGACATGTTTTTTTTAAAATAACAATTCATTAATAAGGGCATAGTCACAATCAAGAGGCTAGGGGCCGAAAATGCACCCGACTAGATAAAATTGTTTAAGATATCGAAATTACCCCAATTACACCATTTTAATTCACCTTACTTTGTTTTTATATTGTTTAAGACATCCTAACAGTAAAAAAGTCATATAATGTGATTGACATGTATATCATGTTTTTATAATCATGTATGAATCAAATAATATTTAGCTAGGATTGGCCGCTCTAGTTGACTGAAGGTACATTGCATAAATCAATCATGGGCGTAATTTCTGGAGACCCATAAGAAATTAAAGGAAGTCAAGAAATCATGGGGCACTCACAACAAACAATGCCATTATTTATTGAACTCAAATCAATTCTAAACATAAACTTGAAAATAAAGTTGGTGATCGAGAGTGATGGTGTCTCGACTTGGATTAGAGTATAACATCCGACCGTTCTAAAAAAGCATGTCATGCTTAATTTCATTTTTATACATAATTATAGACTATTTTCTTATATATATTTGACATAAGCCTTTACTTTTATGTTATAACTTTATTACTTCCTTGATTTTTAGATATTCAATACAATGAAAAGGATAACGTGTCTAATAAGTATATATAGGAGAAAATAAATAAAAATATAATTATTTTTGTCTTTTTATAACTAAAATAATAAATATTAGTTTTTTTATAGTATATAAAATGAAATCATTTTACACGTGTAAATTCAAAAAATATGAGTTTTTTTATAGTATATATAAAATAAAAACTCGGAATTACTTTTTTGAAATTCGATTTAGATTGTGAGATATAATTTTTTTTGTGACTTTTTTGACTCATTGTGTCTTTTCACACTTTGTAGGAAAAATACACTTTGTATTTGAACCGTTTTCATATTTTATATATTGTAGTTCTTTACATTATCAGTTTTATATATATCAACGGTTAAAGATGTTAGTTTTCATTTAAAAACTCAAAAGTTTAAATAGGATTACTAAAAGATGTTTTATATAATTGATCTTCCTTTCAGTTCGTTATCTGACCCAATCGACGCACCTCAAAAATCATCCGAACCATAACCCTAAACCTAAAAACCTGAAAACAAAGTTAAAAAACAGAAAAATATTTCCCGTACAGTCATCTAAACAGGACACTCATGTGGTTCTATTGTTTTAATTTATTATTGTTAGAGGCTTTTTAATATTATATACTTTATTACCTATATTTGACTAAAATTGGTACGAATGAAGAGTAATTTATATTTGAATTAAATGATCTATAAATTTAACTTCAAAAAATTATATTTGATTTTAAATTTGCTTTTAAAGTTTTAGAAAATCAACTTTAATTTAAAATTTCCATCGGTTGTTTTAATTTCAATTTATTTTATCATTTGTTCAATTCTAATCAATTGGACCGAAATCAATGTAGGAGAAAGATTAGTTTTATAGAAAGTTAATATAGGTTGTGCCAGGGGCATAAACAAGTCAAGCTCAAGCTTGGTATATTTTGATTTAATGAAGCTTGACTTCGGTTTGTTTAGAGTTTTATTTCTAAATCTCGAGCCCGGCTCATTAGGATTTTTCAAGATCGAGTTTGGCTAGGTGTCAAAAAACTCAGAAAAAGAACGTCTATTTTCAAGCAACCAAAGACAGATAACATTACATTGATGAACAAGATGAAGATACATATCTAAAGTAACTCAAGAAAAGAACATGATGATGTAAACCCTAGGACAAATATACTTGAGAAAGACGAAGAAGATGAACTCGTGTCTTAGGGATTTTCCATTAGTAATCAAGTAAGAAAATCTCTTGATGAATCAGAGAAGATGAGATGGTAAAGATTCATGTTTCTGCTGAACTCCTCTTGTTTTTTTATAAAAAACCAAGATGTGTGACCCATTTATGGCCCTGGTCCAAGCCTTCAACATAGCATCCACAATCCTACCAGCCCATAAGCCCAATGCATAATTCCAGCTCATCAACCAAATATCCAGCCCATTAATCACATTTACATGAGACAACAACAAACAAAATCATATTAACATTTTGTTATTGAATTGAACTATCCATATATTTCAACACCCCCCCTCAATTCAATAAACCAAACACATTTAATTGTCATAAAACAACTTAAAAAAACATATATTAAATCCCTTTTATCAAAACAGGCAACATACCAAACACACCAACTTTAGACATTTTGTCTTGTGAATCATATACGACTCATTCCCCAAAAAACCGAACTTCACCAAAATTAATAAAGCAAGCTGTCATTTAAAAAAAACCTTACTTTTTCAAAGAAATTCATTTCACTTTTTTTAAAAACAACACATGCCAAGTGATTTAAAAAAATGTAAGGCGACATAGTCCATTGTAAACAAAACAACTAATAGTGTTCACTTTTTTCCTAGCTTGACACATCTTACCGTTTCGTAGTCAATATGAACCTTATGAGCATATGAAGAACATAAGTTGAGCAATGTATAAAAAAAACAAGAAGAAAGTGTTCTCTGATTAACATATGCAACAACTTTAGTATTGTTCATTAAGGTTATTCTAACTTAAAGACCACATTAAAATTTGACAACGTAACAATTTCATCAAGACTAAAATGATAAACTACTTCATAACAACCAATGTTACACTTTACAAAAAACTTGGAACACTTTTTTCCTTAGATCCAAAATTCATTTCTTAAGGTTTTCAATTGATTTTTCAATACTTGATGGAAAAATAATGATAGATCAAAACTTGAATTTTTCTTAAGATTCACAAGCATTATATGGCAATATACAAGACAACTTTATGCAAACCAAACAGAGCAACCAGAAAATATAGAAGCATGAATATTGATTTAACTTGCAAGTAAGCAATAAGCTAATCAAATACACATCACCTTAAAACCATTATGAATGAATGATTTCACAAGTCAACAAACTACCTAACCTTCAGGTTAACAAAAATGATTCATAAAGTAGAACCCAAATCAATTACCAAATCAAATTAGAATCAAACAAACAACAATAATGGTTGAAGACACAACACTTCAAAAGTGGTAATGTTATACTTTTTACCACAACATTCAGTATTGAAAATATGAATAATAATGTCAGAGAGAAAGGAATTTAGCACGTAAGAACAACACAGGATTACAGCTTGATTTTAGTAAACGAATCTTACATTACCTATAGTCTTCACAAGAAATCAACTCATAAAACTACTGTGTAAAATCACCAACCAAGAAATAACACAAGCTATAAAACCTAACTTTAACTTTCTCCAAACAAAGGCTATTCAAATATATCTTAATCAACAATAAATTTTGGATTCACTATTGACAAAGAATAACCACAAGAAATGCCAAAGAAACACATCATACTTTTCTGGAATAATCATAGAAAAGAACAACATTTGATTTAAGACAAAAAACCAATACTATGACATAATGAACCATAACATAGCTATTGGACAAAGAGACAAATCAGAAAACTATTCTGATCAAACAATGAATCACACGATTCAATAACCAAATGAGAATAACAAGTCTAGAAACCTAAGTCACACGACTTTTAGAACTTGCAAAGACAAAATAGAATATGTCACAAGACATATCAAATTCCCGTAACAGTAGGAAAGAAAGAAATCAGAAACATCTTTGATAAGAGAAAAGCCACACAGCTTTTTTGAACTCAGAACCACGTCTGAAGACAGAATTTGTGAAGAACCTAAAGACTAATTTGACTTGTTCAAAACTTTTACAACTTTACAAGAAATATGCCATAAAAGGCTTGTAAAGAGCATAAAGACTAATTGAACCAAGCAAAAACTTTTACAACTTCACAACAACACCGAATCATACGATTCAAAAGACAAGCCTGGTAACAATAAGAAAAGCATAAACTATACCAGACTAGAAGACACAACCAAACAGATTGATAATATCTCTCACACAAGGATATAACATACAAGGCTATCAAAGAATCAAGAACACTCTTGATAATATGACTGGTTAAAACACGTGAACCACATAGTTCGACCAACCAGTATATAGACATTCAGTCAAGAGACATATCCTCTTGACTAAAACATATAGAATCAGACAAGGGGATCAATAACACTATCACAAAGAACATAATGTGTTTGATTACAAAACCACATGTAACTTTCATTATAAAGTTTAGGATTTAGAATACTTGTTTAACAAGCAATAATATTTTTTCTGTTAAATCAGAATGAAACCACATATTCTAATCAACCAACAAGTTGCTGAAATTTTTCCACACTATTTTTAAAACATTTCAATTATTATTTTTTTGTGTAAAAGAAGAACCAACACTAATGATCTTTTGGGTTCATAAAATATGTGGTGTAAGTAATCAATTCACTAACAGATGCATAGTATAATCATGAATAACACTATTATGAAAACTTGTTGACACAAGATCTATTAAACATATATCTAGGTCTTACAAACCACATTTTGACACCAAACATTCCAACATCAATCTAGTCATTTAAGACCATCATCCCCCCTAAATGACTAGAACACCATCTTTGATATATACATACAGTAGCATATAACTAAAAACATTGAAGATAGTTCAAGATATTACAAAACAGACTCATAGCAATCACAAGTACAGAAAGAGCATGAATACGCAGGAAGACTATTTGGGCAGTTAATGAATCATTTTAAAGAAAATCATTAAACATATTGAACATCTCATCGAAAAAAGTTATGCTAACCTATGTGTATACGCATATATCTAGATGATAGCATGACTTTGAACGGTTCTAGTGGTAGGACAATATGTTTTATTAAAACAATTTGTAGATTCTACCCAAAAAGAGTTGATCGTGAACCAGTAAGCATCTACCACACTAATCTCCCTTATTTTTATGTGTTTTTCTTTTTTTTTTTTTTGCATATTTTTGCGGCATTTTAAGATGGGTTTCAGGTAGTAATTCTTTCTATGTGCAAAGGTTGATGTGTGAATGATAGCATCTTGAATCTTTATTCACCTTTTTAAGATTCTTGAAATGGGTATTCAACCACCACAACAATCTACCTTTCTTTAGCCAAAAAATCTAGTTTCTTTGTGATTCTACCAATATAACATCTCTCACTATCTGCTAAATTTTATGTTTCTTGCAGCAAACCACTATCTCTTAACTTTTGTGCGAAAATTCTTAGATTTCATGAGTGGTCATATGTTCTCTCTAAATTTGTTACCTTATTGCAGAATTGAAGTTTCTTGAAGTGGGTAGTGATCAAGATTCACAAAAACAAGAACTTTTGGGTTATTCTTTCAAGAAATGGGAGTTATTGAGAGATTGGTGTGGATGAACAAATGTTCAAAGAGCCAATGTAGAAGCTTGTTTTGGAGAATGAGAGCAGGGATGAAAAAAAGGTTGTGATAAAGATCAACCAAATACAAATTTTCACACCTGTCAATCATAGATCACTAACACACTTTCAAATAAAACTAAGACCTTCTTAACTATCATCTGTTGAGTTGTGATTAAGAGAAAACAGGACCAAGTGAAAAACTTCAAACATTAAAGATTTTAACATGCATAAACTCAGTTAGCTTTAAATCAACTTTACCAACTTGTTCAAGACTATCAAAAGTTCAATCAAGAATTTATAAATCCATAAAACCTTTAAACAATCACACCCATAATTTGACATATTGAATAGAAGGCTGACAAACTACAAGTCACTCAATAAGTAGTCATTTAATCAACTATGAACCAAATAATTCAGATAATTTTTGAATGATGCACACAGAGTAGTCCACTGATGACTAACAAGACAACCAGCACATCACAATAAAACACATCTGTTCAACTACATAAAACAGGGTATGATTGTTCATGTTTATCAATATCAATGTTGGTACACCTACCCAAGCCAAGAATGCCTAATAAATCATAATAGGTGACATGAAATTTAAAAAGCTTGAAAAAGCAACTTACAGAATTCCACGCAGCTTTGGAAAATTGAGTTGAGTACAAAACCTTCAACTTGAAATATAAGTCCTCAAGAATGCAAGCAGTCGGACCAATTCCTTTAGTAAGAGTGGTGTCTCTTCGTTGCTATTCTGAAATTGACAATCCTTCTAGAACTGATAAAAAAGATGGAAGGTGATGCAATGGAAGTGCTTGTTTTACCCAAGAACCAACTCTAATCAGAAAGAAATATTCATAAAACTACGATGGATAACACAACAATTTCTTTATCAAGAGCCTGAATCAAATTCCTAAGAACTATCTGAGACGCCCAAGATCTAGGGTTTTGTATTTGAGAAAACCCTAATCAAAGAATCGTAGAAGACAATCAGCGGAAGACGAACGATACCAAAGCCGTAGCTCTGATACCATGTCAAAAAACTCAGAAAAAGAACGTCTATTTTCAAGCAACCAAAGACAGATAACATTACATTGATGAACAAGATGAAGATACATATCTAAAGTAACTCAAGAAAAGAACATGATGATGTAAACCCTAGGACAAATATACTTGAGAAAGACGAAGAAGATGAACTCGTGTCTTAGGGATTTTCCATTAGTAATCAAGTAAGAAAATCTCTTGATGAATCAGAGAAGATGAGATGGTAAAGATTCATGTTTCTGCTGAACTCCTCTTGTTTTTTTTATAAAAAACCAAGATGTGTGACCCATTTATGGCCCTGGTCCAAGCCTTCAACATAGCATCCACAATCCTACCAGCCCATAAGCCCAATGCATGATTCCAGCTCATCAACCAAATATCCAGCCCATTAATCACATTTACATGAGACAACAACAAACAAAATCATATTAACATTTTTGTTATTGAATTGAACTATCCATATATTTCAACACTAGGGCATGACTCGTTTACTATATAATTATTGTATTTATATATTATTATAATAAATTATATATATATAATTATACTATTTATATGTATGTCATGTTTATGTTATTCAACTATTTTTATTATAAAGGCTCATTTACGCTCTCGAACCAGCTTGAATTCGACATGTGAAGCTTGGGCTCGAGGTCATTTATTAAACAAGCCATAATATGAACTCGAGCTCGCACTAGAGCTCGTTTAAGATGGCTCGATTTGAGTTTTTAAAGAGCCAATTCCAAATAGTTCACGAGCAAGCTTGAATCATTTAGAAAACGTGCAATATCAAGTGCGGGTATGGATGAGTAAAGTAACCAACATTTATATCTCTATATCAAAATTCCAAAAATAATTTAAGTATTATAGCATGTTTCAAAAATGAATATTAAAATAATATATAATTATATAAACTATTTTCATTTTATAAGTTCTTAACATTTGATTGCTGATTTTCAAAGCTTTTATATGTTTCCTGCTTACCTTTCGACACGTTACAAAAATACAGATGAATGTTCATAATACATCTGAGATTATGACCTCTAGTATTTATATTAGAATACAAACATACGAAAGAAAATTTAGTGACATATATGTTATATAATACCTAGTACTTATTTCTTGTATGTAATATATTAGCTTTTATCTGTGAGTAATGGTGATCATACATTTCAAAGAGTATTACTAGTGAAGAAAAAAACATTAGTAGCACTGTGAACACTAACCAAATTGCTTTAGGGTGTCAATGGTCGAAGCAGAGCTTTTTCGCGGGGTCCTCGTAAAAATATCATTACCACCGCAATTAGCATGTTTTAAGTCATGTTCAATTTTTATAAAACTCGGTAAATTCTTATGAACGACAGTCCGCAAACCCTCTTGACACAGACTTGTCAGGTTTCATCCCTAAGGGTGCCAGGGTGGCGTACACGTTATCTTTACGCATAGAATGATGGAAACAAATAGATGTGGGCCAAAAACCTAGGTATGGCCCCGACCCGGGTTACACAACCCGTACCCGATTCCGCTTAGTGTCCGGTAAAAGGTGTACCCGGTTCCTATTTTAATTACAAACATTAATTGGAAAGAGACCGCTGTCGATATATGCACGTACCCATAGACCAAAGCCCATACTAGAGCCCAATCCAGTTGAAACATACGAGGCAGGCTGAAGTTGAAACCTTTGAGCCCAATCTATATTCATAGTGAACTAGATTATAAGTTCTAACAAGCCCACGACAGTTAAAGTCCTAATGGACTGTTCGAATCAAATTAAAATGTCCTTTTCTAACTAATCAGTTAAAATAATTAAATTAAATTAATCAACACTAAAAGTCATCATGAAGCAAAACCTAAACACAATACTCTAATGTACAAGTTTAATTGCATATTGTACAACTCATCTACACGTACGAAGCTATCTATGACCATCTTCTCTCCTCATTAACTCCATCAAGAAATCGTTCCAAGAGTCAATGGGACCAGGCAAGCACCAATGTACACAGTCATTAGCCATGGTTACATTTTGTGACGGCCAATGACCGTATTTGCTAGGGTGCCCGTCTGGTCTCAGCTGCATAACTTGGGTCATGTCCATAAGACTGATTTTAATCCCCTTTTTCTTCCCGTCACGTTGCCCAAACTTGTACTCTTGCATTTGAGTCTTGTACATTTCTAAATTATAATCCTCCATCACACTCTCACTGCTTTTCCAAGGCTTTGTTCTTACACAATCACCACCTTTATCCCATGGTCCACCTTCAAAATGTGAAGGTACAAAAGATCTCAAAAAAACAACACCCTTGAAGTTCTTTAAGCTATTTATTGCCCGGAAAGCCGTCCGCCACGCCCTTCTGTAGCTGAAGGTGGAGGAGCGGTGGCGGATGCTGGTTTTCGAACAGTACATGCAACCAATTATATGACGGTCTGAGTAGAATATTGTGGGCCGAAAAAACCATTGTCCGCTGAGATGATGACATAGTTGAAATTTTCGATTTCAGATGTCCAGGATTCGTCGAATTCATCAAGGTAGAGCTTGAATGGTTGCGTTACATCATGTTGATCGGTTCTTTCGGTGTTCACCAAATAAGGTGACCAAAAAATTGAAATGCTGAAGTTGTATCCTGGATACTCATATCGCTTGAAATTGAGGTTACTTGAGTTTGAAATATCATTTGGGTATGCAACCTGATAGAATTTGTAACACACGTTATAATATCCATGCACATCTATAGTATCTAATAAAGTAAGGTTTTTTGACACTTGTCATTCTCTTAATTCACTATTTTGCCACTTGTCATTTTTCTAGACATCACACTATTAGTTTTCCCTCCAAAAAGATATTATAGTAATTTAAATGCTCATACAAATTTCTCTCTTTTATTAAAATGAATTTTATTAATTGCTATATTTCTCTTTCTTATCTAGATTTTTTTAAATCAAACCATCTTTTTAAAAATACATTTTATTAAAGAAATTATAAATCACATCTTTTAATTAAAGTATAAATAATAAAAAACTAAACTTTTATATAATATGAAATTTTCTAAAACACTAAACATTTTTTTAAATAAAATATTTTAAATCCTTTTGCTTTAAAAAAAACTATATACATCTGACTAAAACAACAAGAATATAAGGTGGTCAAAAATAGTATAATTGTTTTGTTAAACTATTACGTATATCTAATTTTAATTATATTTTATATTAAAATATTATATTGTAACTCTTCTTATTTATTACTAACTATAATCCATTTAATTAATGGGTTTTTAACATATCTATCTATCTATAGAAAAACTAAAATAAACGTGAAATAATTGTGAACGTCAATATACTTACTTTATCATTTCTCTATATTATTAATAAATGATAGTGAATACTAAGAATATTACTCATACCATTTTTTAATTTAAAAAATATATATAATAATAAATTAAAAAACTATTTTTATTAAAAAACACTTTTTAAAAACAAAAATTTTATAAAATACTGAATACAACAATTTTTAAAAAAATCATTTTTCTTAAAACAATATTTTTAAATTCACAACTTTTTTATATAAAAATCATAATTTTGACAAAACAAAAGTTTAAGAAAAATACATAATTGTTTATTTACTTAGAATAGGTATTTGTACGTAATTATAATCATATTTTATCTTCAAGTATGATTTTATAATCCATAAATTTTTGTTACTAATTATTTAATATTTTATTTATTCAATCCGTGTAATACACGGGGACTAACCTAGTATATAAAATAATATAATCATACAATATGTCAATATACATGCATATATGTATATAAATAGAAGTGAAAACACAAAAATACCCTTGATAAGAGGCAAAGAAGAGATTGCATATGGTTTCTTGCAACAGAATCACCTACAAATGCAAGAGACTTCCCTCTCACCATCTCTAGAAACTTCACCGGATCAAACACCGGCAATTCACAATCATAAGGCTTCCATCTCCATTTCAAGAATCCTCGATCGGGCCTCCCGAATTTCAAACAGTTTTGATGCTCTTGTATCGCCCAACACGTCTCATTCGTGTAATAACTCCCCTCGGGGTTCTCCACCCATTCTCCTAAATACAGATCACAAGACCTGTTACCACCACCACCAGCTGCTGACCGCGTTAACACCACCTCCTGCCTCCCTCTGTTCCTCCTACCACCCTTCACATTCTCTTTCTTCTCAGGTGGTAGGGGGTGGCGGTTGAGAGGCAGGAGGTGGCTGCGGTACAGAGGGTGGTGGTGGGACAGAGTCGTGGTGGTTTGAACATGTGCAAGATCATCAGAAGGTGAAGATATCGAAGTTGGTTTTTCGAGAATGTAACGAATGTAAGGGTAGTAAAGAGGGAGAATGGTGAGAATGAATGTTAGGGCTATGAGATGGGCTAATATCTTTGAAGATGTTGTTAAGGTTCTTCTTGTTAAGACTTGAGGTTTACCTTCATTAATGGCATGAAGCTTCATGGATGATTATGGTCTTACAATGGATAATGAGGGATCCAATGAAATAATAATGTTTTATTTCGTACGTATATTGCGGTTTCTTCATTAACAAAGTCGATGGTTACCTTTTGGTTTGTATTTATAGTAAACTATATGTTTAGCCAAATTCAACTTTAGCCCTTGTAGTTTTGATTTTTTGTGCCTAAAGCACTTGGATGATTTGAAAGTTGAGTTGTTCCACGTAATAACACTTGTTGTGACAGAATTAAAGCTTCTTAGTCGAGGGCCATTATAAGCAGTGGCGGAGCTTAAACTCTTCCGTAGGGAGAGGGAGTGGGGACGGAATGTATTTTTTAAGGCGAGCGAACTCGATATTTATACAAAAAATTACTCTATCGGGCCAAAAGATTACATTATCGGATTAAAATTTAACACTACTAGCGAAGAAAACAGCAGGGCGGCCCTCCCTGGCCCCTATGATGCTCTGCCAATGATTATAAGTAGTTAATTTTTTCAACTATAACTTAGGAGTTCAAGTCATATTCACTTGAGAAAAGCTTAACTTTTATATATAAAAATTGACAAAATCCGATGACGGAGTTCATTGAGGACCTCCTGTGGTTAGACTTGAAACCTCGTATATATTGAGCTTGTAGAGGCATAGGTAGGGTCAATGATGGAGCATAAGAGAAACGCGGTCTATAGATAAGTTACAAATTAGTCTAATCAGTTTGTTTGGGGTTATGTTAATGTGTTTTTTTTAATTAAAAAAACCGTTAGTTGGAATGTAAATTAAAAATATACAAAAAATAAAGGTAAACAATTGATTTCAAGTACTAAACTTCGGATTAAAACAGGTTTTTCAAACCGTGAATCAAACATATAAATATCAAACGAGTAAATTCACAATTGTTTTGGTTTGGATGGTTTGATAGGTTTATGATACCCATGACAATTTACATGTGCTGTATGTTTTACTTAACTTTAAGGGGGACAAAGTGATTATATATAAAAAATTAAAAATACATTGCGGTAAGTGTAATCTTCCTGAAGTTATAAAGTCAAAAGCCAAGTCATTATACGTTGTTTTTGACATGTGTGTAGGGGATTTAGACTTTGATGCCATTGTTTTCTTAACAGTTAACACATTCTACCCTTGACTTTTATTTTTCATATACCATGTTTTGTAAACTATGTGAATACAAATTTAAAAAAATATATAAGTGTAGAAAGAAGAATAATATATAAAGAAGGGGTGGGAATGCAAATGGAATAGAATTAATAGTTACCAAGTCGTCACGCAAAGCTAACACTCCTTTTGCTTCTATAAGGAACCAACACACTCCTTTAATTTCCAAATTGCATAAATATAATTTAATATATTAAATTAAATGTTCAAGTTTGATTTATACTGCAATGCGAGACGGTGATAACATTAGTTCTTAAGTTTAATGACTTAAAAAGCAAACACATTTCATAACATTATCATAATCGTTATGGCTGGCGATGAGACTAATGTTGTAGCCAATGAGTCGGTGAACATATTGAAGAGAATGATGACGGTAAGAGTGAGAGATGATCTATTAAAAATAAAAGTGATGTAAAAAATTGTTTCTAAGCTGCTTAAAATTTCATTTTTATGTTTAGTGTCAAGTTTTTTATTAGTTCGATTGATCAAGTATGTGTACATATAGTTGTATATTTATTTATAGTAGGCCAAATCTACTAAATTGCTATGTATAAATTATATTTATATATATACACACATTATTTATGTATAAATAATTCGAGTCGAACCGAGTCGAGCGGATCTTCGCTCGTGCTTGGTTCGATTACAAACTGATCCGAGCCAATCGGTTCGTTTACAACGGAGCAAAAGCTCAAGCGAGCAATTTCCAACAAAATTCGAACGATCGTCGAGCGAGCGTCGTACGGCGAGCGTTTTAAACAGCCCTATATATAATGTCGTTCGTGCATCATGCAAACAAGAAGTTGGTCATCGAAAAAGTTAAATATATTCAAGCCAATAAATTTCTATTGCAAAGAACTTAGAAGAAGAAATTGGTTGTTATAGTTGACACAAGAAGTAATTTAAGTCAATAAATTTCTCTTGTAAAGGTTGAAGATACACGTTGAAATTCTCATTATAAAATACTTACTCATTTAATTAGTTCATATTCATTCGTTATTGAAGCGCTTGAAGATATTAAAGAATCGCTAGCCAAAAACAAGCAAATAAAATTCAACGGGATTTGAAACATTTAATTTTGTGATTTGCTTACACTTGATAATGTAAAATTTAGAGGTTATAAATATACTGGTGAAAAGTCATCAAAGGAAATATAAAGATTTGGTGAATGTAATCTTAACGATCGACTACTTAAGAAGATTAAATTAAAAGGTGCCGTTTTTATTAGTAGAATATATTTGTTATGTTTATCTATTGATTTAGTTCCTATATTTAAGTTAAAAGTCAATGGTTATTAGGCTTATATATTTTGAAAGCATGTAAGAGATTGGGGACAATCACAAAACAATTCAATATTCTTCATGGTATCACAGCCAAACCACAAACCCTAATTTTTCTTCTTCTTCTCTACACCATGGCAGGAGATGAAGATTCCTCCTCCTCCAAAAACAACAACGAAACCAAACACTATAATCCGGCCTATGCGGTCGGCAATATCACCACCAAAGTTCGAACACTCGATGGCACCAAGACATCCTATCAATCGTGGGTCAAGCTCTTTAAACACCACCTTCGTGCATTCAATCTTTTAAACCACATTGATGGATCCAAACAACCCAAAGAAGAAGACCCGGAATACTCTACATGGCAGGGACTTGATGCACTAGTTGTCCAATGGATCTACAACTCCGTCTCCGATGATATCATGGAACGAGTTCTTGAAGAAGTCACCACCGCACGGGAAGCATGGCTCAAGGTACAACAAATCTTCGTCAACAACAAACACGCACGTGCGGCTACGCTCGAACAAAAATTCACCAACACATCTTTATCATCTTGCTCATCGTTTAATGAGTACTGCCAAACTCTCAAAGATTTGGCAGGCCAACTAGCCGATATGGACCAACCCGTCTCCGAAACTCGTTTAGTTATTCAAATGGTCCGGGGTCTTCCCACTGAATACGAGATTGTCGGAGCACTGATTAATCAAAGCCAACCTACATGGGACGACGCACGAGCCATGGTCGAGTCAGAGCAACAAAGGCAAGCCGGAAAAACAGGGTCGGAGCGCAACTCTGTGCTTCTTCACACACAATCGGCGGCAACCAGTGAAAAGAAATCATCCACAGCCGCTCAAACGTCCAATGACGCCAGATCTCCCTACCTTAACGGTTACAAAGGCAACAATTACGATCCCGCTAAAGCTGCTCGTGGCCGTGGGGCTCTCTCTCGCGGCGGTCGGATGACAGGTAGAAGGGGACAGTTTGGTGGAAGAAACAATTATCCATGGGGGTCCACTCAATACCAAAATTATAATCAACAGCCTCCTCACGGATCCTGTCAACATTATAATGGGCCATCACAATACACTCATCAGTGGACTCCACCCCCAAGCCCATATCCCTCTCATCCTTACAAGCCCAATCAAGCCCATGTCCACATTCCCAATCAACAAACTGGTCCACCAGGTTTCAACTCAGGGAACGACGCTCTTAACCCGACAGACATTGGTACCGCGCTTGCTAATATGAACCTGAACTATCATGACCCTCAATGGTACATGGACACGGGCGCATCCAATCACCTCACTGCTGATTCAGGTAAACTAACTTCCTCGTGTTCTTTACCTATTAATCCTATTTTTGTCGGTAATGGTCAACAATTACCAATTCAAGGTTCCGGTAATGCTTTATTTAAACTTCCCAACAAAACCTACAAACTCAACCAAATCCTTCACTCCCAAACATTATCAAAGATTTATTATCTGTTCGTAAATTTTCCATTGATAATCAAGTCATAGTTGCATTTGACCCTTTTGGTTTTTCTTTGAAGGACCTCAAGGATGGACGCCTCCTTTCCCGACACAAAAGCACTGGAGATCTCTACCCATTCACCCCACCCGAGTACTCGCTGCTTTCATCATCAACACCTCCACCATGGCATGATCGTCTTGGACATCCAGGATCCAACGTGCTCGCCTATCTTAGTCGTTATTTTTTCACTAATTGTAATAAAACCGTTGAACACGCGATTTGTCATTCTTGTCAAGTGTCCAACAGTAAACGTTTGCCTTTTGTTGATTCTGTTTCCACTACTTTTAAACCTTTTGATATTATTCACTGTGACCTTTGGACTTCACCTGTTTTGAGTAATTCTGGTTACAAATATTATATGGTCTTACTTGATAATTTCACAAATTATGTTTGGGTATACCCTTTAAAGTACAAATCTGATACATTCTCAACATTTGCCAAATTCCACAAACTAATACAAACTCAATTCAACTCAACCATAAAATCATTTCAATGTGACCTTGGAGGAGAATTTGACAATAACCAATTCAAACAATTCGCTAACTCAAATGGGTTAATTTTTCGGTTCTCTTGTCCCTAAACATCTCAACAAAATGGTAAATCCGAACGCATGATTCGACGCATAAATGACATCATTCGCGCCCTTTTAGTTCATGCTCGTCTCCCGGCTACCTTTTGGGTTGAGGCCCTCCACACCGCCACTTACCTTCACAACATCCTCCCAACAAAAAAACTCCATTTTCAAACCCCCGCCTTTGCCCTTTACTTGCGTCAACCAACTTACGACCATCTTCGTGTGTTCGGTTGCGCTTGTTACCCCAACATGTCCGCCACTCAAACAAACAAACTATCCCCCAGATCTACTCGTTGTGTTTTCCTTGGATACCCAACCGACTTTCGTGGATATAGGTGTTACGACCCTCTCACCGGTCGGGTTCACCTCTCTCGCCATGTTGCTTTTGATGAACAACAATTTCCATTTAATGAACCTTTATCCACTCACACCTACACATTCCTTGATGACCATCCTCTGCCACCCACTTTCTACAACTTTCCACCAACTACAAATCATAATAACAATCAACATCAACCCGTTACACCTCTTGCCCCAGCCGCCACTTCAACGCCCACGGGCCCAACCACACCCATTCCCTCGGCCCACCATACAACTATACCTCCTAGCCCCCAAACTCCCACTAACGGCCCATCACCTACCTCGCAACACCATACCACTTTGCAACCTACTGTTACCAACGAACACCACATGCAAACCCGTGCCAAAACAGGTATAATCAAACCCAACCCTTGTTACAATCTTGCTGCCACCTCCAATATCTCACCCATACCCACTAATTATAATAACGCATTATCGGATCCTAATTGGTTACGGGCCATGAACGATGAATTTAGTGCATTACAGGTGAATAACACTTGGGAATTGGTTCCTAGACCAATGAATAGTCCAGTCATTCGGTCTATGTGATTATTTCGTCACAAGTTTAAATCGGATGGTGCTTTGGATCGTTACAAAGCACGTTTGGTTTGTAATGGAAAATCTCAGACTCCCGGCATTGATTGCCTGGAAACTTTTAGCCCCGTTGCAAAACCGGCAACCGTACGAACAGTATTATCACTGGCAGTGTCTAACTCGTGGCCGGTTCACCAATTAGATGTAAAAAATGCTTTTTTACATGGAAATTTACAAGAAACCATATACATGAACCAACCACCGGGTTTTGTTAATCCTCAGTTTCCCAACTATGTTTGCCGGTTGCAAAAGTCCCTATATGGTTTGAAGCAAGCTCCTCGTGCATGGTTCTCTAGATTCTCAACTTTTATCACCTCACTGGGCTTTCGAAGCAGTCATTGTGACACATCTCTTTTTATCTACAAACATGGGAACAAAGTAGCTTACCTTTTGTTATATGTGGATGATATTGTTTTAACAGCTAGCCACCCGGATCTTTTACAGTACATTATAACACGGCTTTCTGCCGAGTTCGCTATGACCGATTTGGGCCTGCTACATCACTTTCTTGGGATAACCGTCACTCGAGATAATCATGATTTGTTCCTCTGTCAAGATCAGTATGCTAGAGACATCCTACATCGCGCGAATATGAGCACTTGCAAACCTTGTCATACGCCGGTGGATACAACTAACAAACTTAGTGCTACTGAGGGGGAATTGTTACCGGACGGTACGTTATATCGCAGTCTAGCTGGGGCTCTTCAGTATCTTACTATTACCCGTCCGGATATCTCTTATGCCGTCCAACAAATCTGTCTATTCATGCATGCTCCAAGAGAACCACATTTTGCATTCTTGAAACGGGTTTTACGGTATGTTCACGGTACTCTACATCATGGTCTTCGGCTTTCGACTTCTCCCAATCATTCGTTAGTTGCCTATTCCGATGCCGATTGGGGAGGTTGCCCGGATACTCGGCGATCTACTTCTGGATATTGCATTTTTTTGGGAGACAATTTAATCTCTTGGTCGTCTAAACGGCAACCCACCATCTCTCGTTCGAGTGCCGAAGCCGAATACAGGGGAGTAGCAAATGCTGTAGCTGAAGCAACTTGGGTTCGCAATCTTCTTCTTGAACTTCATGTTCCGGTTCGCAAGGCCACAATAGTATATTGCGATAATGTTTCAGCTATTTATATGTCAGGCAACCCAGTCCAACACCAACGTACCAAGCACGTAGAGATGGACATCCACTTTGTTCGAGAGAAAGTTAACATTGGTCACATTCGAGTTCTTCATGTCCCATCATCTCTTCAGTATGCAGATATATTCACTAAAGGGCTCCCACGTCATCTATTCGAGTCATTTCGATCCAGCTTAAACGTCACAGAGTACCGACGTTCAAGCTGAGGGGGAATATTAGTAGAATATATTTGTTATGTTTATCTATTGATTTAGTTCCTATATTTAAGTTAAAAGTCAATGGTTATTAGGCTTATATATATTTGAAAGCATGTACGAGATTGGGGACAATCACAAAACAATTCAATATTCTTCAGTTTTATTATGGAGGATGACCATCTCTGTTTGTGAAAAACATGACATTCAATGGTCTACATAAACGGGAGTTACACTAACCCTAAAAGACCATAAAGGACAAACATCATTTATGGCTATTGTATTTCTTATTGTTTTAACACAATACTAGATATGTAAATACAAGAGTTCGAGAACCCTTTCAATGAGTTAACATCTGAATTATTTATTTGTATGAGTAGTTTGAGTAGGTGTAATAATGTAGGTGAGTTTAACTTTTCAAAAGTACTAAATTTTGGTGAGATTATATATATATATGATCTTGACGATGATGATGATGAAGATAAAAGAAGACTTGAATTCGAACCCCTCAACAAATTTGACAACATAAAAGCAGATAAAAGATTCTATTGACTTGAATGGTCTATCTACTCTTCTAAGATTGATGGTGAAAACATATAAACATCTTTCATTTACGTTAAAGTATCATTTATTGAAGTTATCATTAGTTTTACGTGTCGTAAAGACAAACGTCACGAGATATTGTTCTATAGCGAAGTACTTGAAGATGTGATAATCGTTTTTATAAATTGAAAACCCATAGATACCAACTGTAAGGATATTATGTTTTTAGTATGCATTTTTAATGAAGTATTTTTATTATATATTTCTTCAGCTGTTTGGTATTATCTTTTATTACGTAAACAATCCTGATTCAAACTGGATAAAAAATCTATAAACAAGTGATGGATAATTGAGTACCAAAAAGTAGTGACACCCATAAAAAAGGTTGTCACTTCTCAGAATTATAACCATAGATGCCTATTCAGAAATTTATTATCTATGTATGGTTTTGAAGAACTTGGTTCTTGTATAAACTTGTAATGTTAAACACGATTACAAAAAGACAATACGTGCCTTCATGATTTTTTTTCTGCATCTTACTAGGTTGTGATTTTAAAATATGTCACTAACTAGTCATAGGTCCCATTGGATACAGAAAGGTCTATCTTGTGGACTTAAACCTGAACTCGAGAAATAGTCAAAATCCTAAACCTTTAGGACGGATAATTGAGCATTAGATTAGTTTAAAAAAATTTCATGGATATGAAACTTAGTGATAAACCATATACTCAAATCATAGACCCGAAAGCTTAAACTTCTACTTTCATTTTCCTTTGATTTTTGCCTAGTAAAGTTCAATTTTAATAGCTTTTACAAAAATTAAAATTTCCTTGGAAAAACATATCCTTTGGTATTTGTTTATATTTTTGTGTGGTGTAAAGTATGAATTTATCTTTTAGCATTTATCTTACCATAAAATTTCTATATTTTACATCACTACGTAAGAACCCAAAATACCTGGGTTTGAGCCAGGTATAGAACCGGAATTACTTATAGACGTCCTAAACTCGTCCCTTATTACCTCTATTGATGGCACCTCACATATGTTGCATCTATCAATTAACTATTAACTAAAACACACATAAGCCCTTGAGCTTCTTCATCTTCCATTGTTACTTCGACCCTCTCCCAAATGGCAAACTCCGAAAACCACACATGTACATAAGGTACCATAAGCTATCACATTAATGGTCACGTAAGGTACCACAACATCATATTGATGAAACGATATATTCATTGCGTATTTTAAGTTAACTATTATGAAAAACACACATAGTGTATTTGCAAGTATTACTAAAATACACAAGACTTTCGTCACAACCTCACCTATGTGGTTGCATAACTGCCATAAGCATCATAGTTATAGCTACCAGTAAATGTGTTTTGGACGTTCTAGTCATTTTCTATTTAATATGGTTTGGCATCCAGTATTAAACAACTCTCTCTGTTCACATGTGACATGTGTTTTACGTACCATTAAAAGGTAAGTTAATGCAGCTAACCTCGGTATAAGTTGAACTAGAAAGCAGTCCTAAACATCCAAAACGTCTCTCACTTCTTTCTCCAACTCAATAAGAGACTAGATGATAACTTCTGCGTTTATGAAGCTTCTTCTGCAAATCAGTAAAAATAGTTTAAAATTTGAAACATACATGTCAGCAGCAGGAAGCGTAGAGAAGGTAATTTCAATCAAGTTCTATGAACGGGTGATATGGATTGTTTTAATGCATAAACCTCTACTATAAGTTTATTCAAGAAATCAAGTCAGTATTGAAATAATATATAACTTTAGTAATCATAATTGACACACTAGTTATTCAAAAGAACTTAAGGTCAACCCACCCAATTCGACATGCACCAAAACCTACCTGTTACCCCCGCCCTGCGCATTGCCACCTTTACAAAAGTAAGAGTTTGGGCCAATTCAAAATTCTGACCTTGAGCAGCTCAAGATCTTGTTCATCAATCTTAAAGCATCTTGAAGAGCAGCATTCAGAATAGTTGGTGTGTGTAAATCATCATACTACTTTTCTTCAAATTGACTCTCAGACTATTGGTGCATTTTTTAGCATCCTCAGTAATAGGATATTTCTTCACACTAGTTTTGATTTCTTCTTGAAAATGTGTGATAGCGCTGCCACAATCTTCCAAGGTCTACCAATCAAAAACATGTCAACAAACAGAATAACTTAAATAACTAAAAATATATCATTATGTGTACCTGATAAATGTAATAAACAGCCTCTGAAGAAATTTCAATCTGGGCAATTGAGTAATTAACTGGTGATCAATAATGTGTGCCCATTAAAAAGTGCCTCAGGCCAGCGGGTGACATAGTTTTGTGACCTCACGAATAGTGAAAAAATTTTCAACTGATTTCGACATTTTTTCATCATTTGCAGTTACAAAACCGTTATGTATCCAGTAGCTTATATTGCTGTTTGGGCAGGCAGCACAACTTTGGGCCATTTCATTTTCGTGATGTGGAAATATCAATCCATACCGCCGCCATGAATATCGAATGTTTCTGTTAGATAAGTTACACTCATTTCACTGCACTCAATGTGCCATCCCGGCCTTCCAGGGCCCCATGGGCTGTCCCAACTTATTTCCCCTGGTTTAGCAGCCTGAATATATGTAAATCACAAACAAATCAAGTCATAAAAGAGTCAACACAACCAGGTAAAACAGTAGATTATTATTTTACCAGTAAATCATCATTAGCACTTTAGTTATTCATACAAATATTCAACAAAAGATTGTTTTTGGGTCACACTAACAGCTGACCTGTCTGTTTTCGACCTTTGTATTTCAAAAAAAGCCTAAGAGGATGAGCACCTTCCACAGGGCAAATCAGCAGAATATTTCAAAAAAAGCTTAAGAGAATTTTTCTTTCTGGATGAGTTGATCAACGCATCAAGTTGCTGATTTGGTGCTTTTGCTTTGTTTTTTTCTTCGTTTTAACCTACAATTACATAATGTAATCGAAGTATGATATTATAGATCACATTATTACTATTAATCAACCATAAATCATGTATATATATGATCCCATCACAAACTCATCATTGAGATAAATATCAAGTTGTTTAAGAAACAAGAACTTGATTTAGATTTGAAAACAACATAAAAGTTTTCATAGTTAAAACATTCGGACAGTCTTCAAGATTTAAATCAAATTTGGATACGAAGAGATCATGGTAGAAGATAGAAAATCGAAAGAGATTGTAAATAGAGAATCTGAAATATGTCACTATAATAGATTACAAATAAAAAATTTACAAATATTAGTATTTCCCTTATTTTCTATAAATCAACAGTGTTAACTATTTAGATGATAAATACCATCAAACAAAACATCAAATTGGAACTTACCACATACTAAAAGTTAAACACCCAACATATGACAACCCCGAAAAAAAAGCAAGATCTTTAATATGCATACTATTTTTGTATTCTCATCTAACCACAATCCATCCGTTAATACGACACGACCTAAAAAGTTGGACTAGTAAGCTTTTTCAACATCTAAAACAACCTTACGTACATTAGAAATAATCAATGGGATCCCTAAATAACAAACAAATAAAACAAAATGATAAATAGCGACACTAGTGGTCGTCACTTTCGGTTTAAGTCCACAAGACATACCTTCTTTCCATGTCACTTACATGGCCTATGTCTCCCCACTTGCTAATATTATAACCATCCACCATTCATCCTCTATCTTTATTTCTTGCTCGTGTGTTTAATATATGTCATTAGATTTGATTCTCGTAAGTTGGTGGGTCCAACTTGTTAAATGCATTGTGTATCCTATCATAATTAAATTAAGGGTTATTAGATTTAATAATCCCAACTTTATATTGATTGGGATTAATCCCAACTCAACAAATGTTTACGGACACTCTCAACTTTAAGCTTATTTTTCTGCAACGATCCCTTACTAACTGAGAGTTTCACACCGTTAGTTTTTTGATGACGTGGACTACTTGTATGGCCAAACACTAAGCAGAAAGTTGAAATCAACTGTCGGGTCCGTCAATCTGAATCTTTTGCAACCTAAAACCTGTCAATCCTCACTTTCTGATTTGAACCACTTGACTCGTTAAAGGTAGATCAAGTGACGATGGATGCTAGACGCTGAAAAAAGACCTAACAGAGTTTAGGTGGCGGGAGAGTTTAAAAATGACTCAAAGTTAGCCCCATTTCATCAAGAAACTAACGGACGTTACTCTCGTATAGTAATTGTTGAAGAAAATAAGCTCAAAGTTAGGAGTGTCTGTAAACATTTCCTGATTGGGATTAATCTCAACCAAAATAAAAGGAGATTATTAAAATCTAATAATCCTTAAATTAAAACAAACTTTATATACGTTAATGGTTATGTTTTAAAATCAGACCATGGAAAAACTGAACTAGATATCGATTTTTATTTATTGTTTTTCTAGTCAAAATCACATTTTCTGATTAATATAGTACTTAGCATCCATCCTTTAAGTCATCCTATTTATTACAATTGTAAATTTATATCAAACATAAATCATCTTTTTTTAATGTGTATGCTTTAATTTTTATATTATTTATGACATTATCTGGTTTTTAATCTGATCTTACTAATAGACCAAAAACCAGTGTGTTGTTTGGGCGGATCTGAAAATATTGCTTGTATTAAATAAAACGAGTTAAGAAATGTCTATATAAACATATCATATAACTAAGATGTGAAATTAAGGAAAAACAACTAAAACCTAAAATTATGATCAAATGAATGTTGCGGGTCTACTTTGGAAAGGAAGTTAGATTAGTTGATAATGATACTTTTGTTACAATGAAAGCATGCTTTTTGTATGTATCGTTTGTTGTTATGAAAAGTATAATGTATTCTTTTTTCTTATTTGACTTGATACAATGAATGTGATACAATGAATAGAATAGTTGAATTCAAGCGATCGCTTGGTGTAGTTATTAGACATTTGATGTATGTTTTGTTAAAGTGTTTAGGTGTGAAGTGTTTTGATTATGTATTTTTTTAAACCAAAAACGTCATTTAACTCGTAAACCACATGATATGCACTCATACGGTTACTTTTTGATCGCATGACCTTACATGTAAAAACTATGAAACTTTTTCTTTTGTTGCAAATTAATAACATTCAGACCATGTGTTTATTTCTTATATTACATTCAGACCATGTGTTACCATCACGCCAAGCCACATAAACCAACCGTGCCCATGCACGCCGCCAACACCTTGGCGCAGGCGGGGGCAGAGGGTGGTTGGGAACTAGCCGTTGAAGATGATTTGTGATTGGGTCATTTTTTTCAACCGTTTGAGGTTTAAAAAATTAGATTATAACAATTATAAAAACCCACAATTTATAATTCAAACCACAATAATTAGTTATTTATGTATTTGTATTTCAATAATTCGTATTTTTTTTAGTTATTTGTAATTCTTTCATTATTCAGACTCTGCTGATAGCTTTACTATGAATGAGATGTATTTGGTATGGTTATGATAATTCTTTTAATTAGTTGTATTTTGTTTTAAGTCATCAAATCTTTTTTATTACATTTGTTAATAATCACCAATCAGAACTCAACCACACCCTCCCATTACACCCCTTTTGAGCATTTTAGGGTGAGAAAAAAGTGCACGTATTTGTAGCGTGCCACACATGACATCACTTTTTTTTTCTCTCCAACCCTCATAATACATAACCTTACATAACAAATTATAAACATGATGAAACAAACATTACTTTGCGTCCTATGAAATAGAGATCCTGCAATCAAAAAGACCCCAACTCAATAAACCTCATATACACATATAGTAAAATAGTGAAAACATACAAAAAAAAAATGATCAAAAGAATGATCATTATTCATTTGTATTCAAACATATTTTTTTATCTTTTCTCGACCGATCATAAATCACCTTATCTTTTACACTTAAAATAATCATGTGTCAATCAATTCCATAAAATTAAAGTTGCTACAACAAAAGTTATTTCAAAATTACATTCAACGATACCTAACTAATAATATAAACAATGTAGTCGCTATTAGTTTCTCTCTCTTCATCACTATATAAAGCACACACCTACACAAACTAAAGATTTCCATCTTCAATCTCCTCACTCAGGTATTTCTTCCTTTAACACCTCCTTCATTCTATTACATTCATATGATTCTCACACTTCTCAAACATATTTTTGTTCTAAATAACAGTCCTCCATATAATTTATATTCATCTTTTTATTGTTTACAAAAGAGTAACCATTGGATCAACCTATATTTAATTACCAGCAGATGGTTTTCGGGAGGTTGATGGCGACACTGAAGACGAAACTAAGGTATTTGAAGACGAAGAAATCGGATCTTGACGACGGAAAGTACTTTTCGCATAGCTACTATGACAGATAGAGAAAAGTGAAAGCATGAGAATGGAAATAAGAAGCAAGAAAGCACGAAACTTATTGAAGAAACCCTCAGAGTTGCTGATTCTCCCAGAACCACTAAAACCTACTCCTTTTGAGGTGAATCGAAAGCAGTAATACATGTTAGCAGTAATTACCATTAAACCAATTGCTCCTTTTGTACTTGTGATATATTTACAAAACATTAGCTGTATATTATTTTTTTAATCTTGCCAATGGTGTGGAAGGTGGCTGGAGTCGTGATTGTTCATCTATGAGAAAAAAAAGATAAGGGAAAATATGTGGCTGCTGGGATTCGAGCCCAGGTCTCCACGGCCACAACGTGGAATTCTTACCACTAAACTACAGCCACATTTTATTTTAAATTGTTTCGAAGTTATTACGTTCAATAAACAAAAAGCTTGATAACGAAAGGTAGTTGATTGCTGCTTGATTGGAGGGGAATGATGGGTGTGGAAGGGTACACGTGTCATTTACTTGGTTGTTATTAGATCAGTTTTTAAATGTTTGAATAAATTACAACTTTTATTCTTTAGTATTTTTAAAATTATACTTCTTGTCCTTAAACTTTGATAATTATACTGAGCATTCTTTATTTAAAAATTTATCACGCTTTATGTTATTTCGACTAACTGAAGTTAACTTTTTCAGTTAGTTTTTTTTATAAATATACCATGTTGCCCTTATCCTTTAAAGAACGAAATCTGAAAATTTTCTTAATCTTTTACTTTTTCCATTTTATTTTATTTTATTTACTTTATTTTTTAATCACTTTTTATTTTATACACTTATCTGAAGTATTATTACTTAATTATTTTAATCTTTTTTTATAAAATATACTTTTATCTATAGTTTTTTAATTTATTATATTTTTTGTTATTAAAAATTAGTTATCTATCTTTCTAATCATACGAGAACAAGATGGAGAGCTCAAAATATAGTTTTTATGTATAAAATTTAAACTAGTAATCGATTTTGTTTCATCATTGTTTTTTATTACCTTTTTGGTATAGAATTTTTTACTATTTTAAACAGTTTGACTTACGGTTTATATTAGAAACCTATTAGAGATCATATGATTTTAGTAGATGATTTTTTATATTTTACTTGGTTATAATTATCTAAGTTGTGATATATGTATAATTAAACGTTGATTAATATATGGAGTACTTAAGTGTTTTTACTGAAAAAGATTTAATAAACTTAATCGTAAAACCAACCAAGCAAACCGTTAGTAATTGTTTGTTCGGTTTCATTTTAATTTTAAGAGGTTTGGTTTTGATTTCCATTAATAAAAAATTATTATTAACAGTTTAAATAAAACCATGATAAAAGTGCATTATAAAAAAATTGAATGGGTGTTTATTTAAAAACTCCGAGTAGTTGTTTAGTAATCTTTTAGTATATTTTATTTTAATTAAAGTTACGCGCTATCACACTATATTTATATTTAAAAACAAACCATTTGATTGAATACGAAAAATTAAAAATTCATATCATAAACCAAAATCTTACTTTCTCCAATCGGTATTGAATATAAACCCTAAACCAAATAACATGAAATGACTAAAAAATCTTGTACCCAAAAAAGTTAATAAACAAATTGAACAAATAAAAAATTATAAGAAAATAAAAATCTATAAATAAAATTACATTTTATAAAAAAATAAACTAAATTATTACTAATATTTATGATTATTTATTTAAACAAAAGGGTCCAAAAAAATAAAGTAAAGAAAACAAAATTAAAAATTACGAAAGAAAATAATAGATTAATAATAACACATTTCGTCATTTTAAGGGTTAAGGGCAAAGTGACCATTAAAGAAAAGAAGTTTATAAAAATAAAAGTAATTAGTAAAGAGAAAAAAAAACTAAAGAGAAGTAAAGCAATATAATAAAAGAAAAAGAAAAAAATAAAGATTAATAAAAATTACAGATTTCGTCTTTTAAGGGGTAAGGGTAAAATGATGTTTTACAAAAAACTAACTGAAAATTTAACATTTGTTAGGAGAAATGACATAAAGCGTGATAAATTTTTAAATAAAGGATGCTCAGTGCACTTATCAAAGTTTGAGGACAAGATCAATAATTTTAGGTATACTTAAAGGACAAAATTTGTAATTTACTCTAAATGTTTTTTAATTCCTACAAATTTATCCTAGCGGTTACCTTTACATGTTTACTAAAATCTATTCTATCTATTTTTTGATAAACTAGGTGGGAATCATACGCGCGTTACGCGATATTATATTACAGTAAACAATTTTGTACATTGTTGATCATCGGTTACAATCAAAAGTGTTAATGTTTTTTTTACATGTAGTAGTTGCCTGCAGGTGTGTTTGCTTGTCATGTTCTCTCTTTAGGCAGGTCATTGTCTTCAGCAAAATATCCAGTCTTCATCAGGTTTCGCCTACCCATCTGTCCGTGCATATGTTGTTCAAAAGGAGGACTGCTATATATATCTTACAGTCAAAAGGTGGGCTGTTGTATATGTCCCTAGTTGATGGAGGCTTCAAAAGAGCATTTGTATAGCCTACTAGTCATCCTTCAATCTTTTAGTATACGGTAGACCTGCTATTTTGGTTGTATGTTATTGGAAAATAGTTGTGCTATGTATATGTGCAGAAAAATTAAGATATTGTTTCTTACTTTCTTCCTGGAAGAGTATTCTTTTTGTTGATGAGTTAGCTTCAGATCTGTCCAGCAGGTGGTGTGTTGAAGGTGTTGTTGGTGCGGGTGTGGCTGTAATTGTTGTGTCTTCCACCAATACGTCAACTTTGATGACGGTGCAGCGTACTACTGATGTTCTGCTGTTTTTGTGTGCTTGGATATGGAAGAGAGCCTCTTTGCCTATGATCTGCTGCACGGTGAAGTCATGATTATCCACTGTTAATATGTCCTTACATTTCATCCCAGTAAGTGTTGCAGATGGTTCATTGAAGATTAGGGCTAGAATACTCCCTGTGTCATCTGAGATTGTTGCATTGATTCGGTATCTACAATCAAGTTTTCTGTTAGTTATGTGTTGTATTAGTATGTTGACATAATTTTGAGGTACATACATTAGAATTGGTGAGTTGACGTTGCCATGCATTGAACAAAACCAAGATTCTTCAGTTCTAATGAGGGATTGATCACAGTTCGGGCAGCCCATGCAATGCCATTCTTTATCCATGTGTATGTCTATTACAGCTGCTTTGATAACGAAGGCATTTCCCTGCAATTGTGACATTGTAATGTAAAATGGGTTGAGTTGAAATAGCAAATGAGTCAGTATGTATTCTGCGATCATGTTAATAGTAGAGATAATACATGACTTATTGGAGGTGTTGTAGATAACATCAAAATTTATACACGCAAACGTTACCTGAATTTCAAGTTAAGGTTAGGAATGAAAAAATAAGAATGAACAACTGTTAAATTTGTAGGTAGGGTAGTAGTCTGAGGAGTTGTGTTGTGGCAATAGAGGTACCTTATTTTCATGTTATGTGTCATCGACACATATGTGTTTAGGCCACATGCATTTAACTATGTATTTATAAGTGTTATAATATAAACTACAACCAGTAATAGCAATAATGTTCTGGGATATAAGTATAGGAAATCACGTAAGCAAGTTGCGTTTGTTACAAATATTTACCTTGCAATATTAGAAGGCCTGCTACTCAGAATAGAATTTTACATATTTTTCTACGTGTTAGTAGTAGGAAAATTGAGAAATGTGCGTATTGAAGGGTTCTATTAGTCAGCACTATGTTACTATTGTTACGTGTTATGTCATATTAAACATTTGACTTGAATTTGACTTGAATATTTTTAAGGTTACCTTTAATTCATTTGGTTCTTTCCCCAGTAGTTATGATAGGGTGATGTTAGGTTGTTGTGATGCCTCTGCTTTTGTCATTGTTCTACCTTCCGTGTTTGCACCGGTGTTGCCGGCCTTTGTTTTTTCAAACCTGCATTGAGTCAAGTGTGTTATATATTATTTTCTGGGTGTATATAGGGTAGAAAGTATATATTTTTTCTGGGTTTATATAGGGTAAGAATTTTATTTGTGACTTACATGCATAGCAGTATGCGGGTTTCCGGTATTGATGGATTCACATATACATGGTGGCATTTGTTGATTGAATATGTAGTTTCCCTGTTTTTGGAATGCATGTTAGAAACATACAATTGCTGGTATATTATTTTTTATTTTTCATTTTACCCATGAATCTGTTAGTCGCAGGGCTGTAAACGCAAGTATTGTAGGTTCTGCAGATGATTCGATCGCTGCTCTTGGGAACCTAGATGATGATGATGTTATTTCTTCCCACAGTCTGACAGTGACATCTTCGTTGCTGCATGTTTTTAACAAATATCATGTTAATGTATCCGAACGTAAATATATTTTCCACCAATTAATTTTTGTTCGTATATGTATAGTCGGAAGGCTATCTGTGTTGTCAATTCTAACCTGCAATCTTTAAAAGTTATTGTGACATATGGTTTCCCGTTGTTTGTCGTGTTGTCCTGTAGGCGTTGAAGTATGCCTATATAATCTGTAGATAGGAAGTAAAAGACTTTATTAATATCAATATCAAGCATGATTGTTTTGTTGATATATGTTATAAGTGGGTCACAATTACCTAAGATTACTCTACTCTGCCCTTGAGTTTCATTCTTGATTTTGCTGTGTGAAGATTCCAATCTTTTTCGACTTTAAATTTCAAAATATTGAGCTGGAAGTTTGGTTGTATCTGGTATTGGTACGAAGATAGATGCTGACCCAATCCGCATGTAGGCAGGATGTGATAGGGTTGATGTATATCTGTCAGGTTCAGTACATGCGTATCCATTGATTTTATAGCACCTGTGTACTTGCAACTTTGAAGAAACAATCCTTTGGTCTCTTCCTCTTGCCATTGCCTGTATTCCTATACCCTGTTTTGTTTAAAGTACATGCATGATATCATATTGTTGTAATAATGTACATGTTGAACGGAGATCCGTATTGAACATTTAGGATATATAAAGTGTATATAAATCAGGGTTGTTTTTGAGGAAATATAGAGAAAAATAAAATGACAAAGGCAGGAATATTTAGAGTATTAAATTCAGCGTTTGGTTGGATTGCTCTTTGGTAGTCTTTTTTTTCTTGATGCTTACCTCCCTGTCGACAAACACGTAGCAGATCTCATTGTCACGAATGCAGGTTTCAAGTGCGGATCACGCGTACCTCAAGTTCTGGGGCATTGCCGCCTGGCCTTAGTGTTGAAATGCCTGTGTCATCCATTGACAATTACCTGTTGTAAGATCAAATCAAACGGTTAGTTATGCTATAAGAAAGGATAATTATACCATATCTCCTTATGTTCTGCGTCATCAATTGGAAATAAGAACTATATTTATGATTGAGCCGAACCTTTTTTTTGTTAACCTCCTTTAACAGTTCTGTATATACGATGTTTATGGTCTTATTATCACTATTATCAATACTCTTATTTGTCAATTTTTTTACTGAATTTGACGTTGTAGCTCGGAAAGTGTACATATAGTTGGCCATGCCTAAATATTGGTTCAGGTAAATAAATTCCAATCTTACTTAACTTTAACCTTGGCTTTTGTTTATTGTCATTGCATATCGTATTTTTACCGAAAATTTTTTTCTTGTAAAAACAAATGGCAATTCTTTTGAGTTGTGAGCGAAATTAATTCTTGGTATATAACTCGATTACCAATCGAGGTACCTATGATTATATATGCCTCTATAACACGTGGTAGCAGTTGTAATACTAATAACCTCGTTCCATTACACAGACCATTTTTTTGATCTATGTTTACAAATAAGCATGATAGGAGTGTTTTTTTAGCCTAAGACAATGTTTTGAAATTCTATTAAAACTTAATACTTAAGGTATTCAGGTAGATACATTATATCAAAATCGCCAGCATTTCTGGCATGAGGAACTATTGAATCAGTGCTTAGGTAAATAACGTAATCGCCTGGTGTTAGAGTCAGAACGATATCATTAATTTTGTCTACAGTTTCATTTTTGGGCATATGACAGCACGTTCCGCTAGAGACATTGTCGCTGGATTGAGAAGAGTGTTGTCGTCATAAACGAATCTAATGAGATCGATCTGATAGAGAGAAGTCACTCTTCTGTACAACCATATTATCTGGAATCTGAATAACCTGATATCTGCTTGGCCTTGGATTAATGGTGTACCCTCATCGCCATTCCAATTCTTAATAGCCAATCCGTGAAAGCCTGGTTCTTGGTCTTTGATGTTGTAAATGTGGTTGATGTTGTAACCCTTATATGTAGAAATGATGTAAACACAAAATGTTTCCAAGATATGATCTTGGAAGACATGAGGCAATGATACTTCTTTTGTAGATTTTAGTTTCACCGCAGTGTTTGTCTAAAATCACCTCAAGGAGAATGGATTTTCCCCAAAGGAAGGGTGATGTCGTCGGTCAAATCTTTCAATGTCTTGTCAGGGATTCGAAACATCTACGATCGCTCATCGGCACCTCATCCCAGACTATAAAGCAGCCTCTAAAGTAATTTCGATAAGTTTGTGTTCTTGCTAATATGACAGACGGATTCATCATTCAATTCAAGTGGCATTTTAAATCTCGAATGTGATGTACGACCAGATGGCAATAACAGTGACGCTCTCTCTGAAGCTGCCACTGCCAATACAATATGACCAGCAGACCTTAAGGCAGATATAATTTTTTCCATAGGTATGTTTTACCAGATCCCCCGTGACCGTAAACAAATACCAAGATTTATGAAGACTTTTCAAATACATGCATAACATGATCATAAACAGCTTGTGCTCAGCCTGTAGATTTGCCTTTAAAGAAAGATGTTCATGATGTAGTGCCTCCCTGTCATAGCTCCGTTCCTCTAGCAATAGTACATTTCGTAAAGCAGACATTGCATTTATTGCAGGTAGTGGCAAGCCGAATTCCGATAAAGACCTAGAGTACTATTTGAATTTAATAGCAACTCAAGCTCGTAGAGAACAATTGTTTTATGTCCTCATCATTTATTGATTTCTTTGAGGTTCAAAGCGGAGCATCAATATTGTATTACATCTTCAGACATTGTTTTCCAGCTTGACTCTCATAACATAGTTGGAGTTGCCACATCACAGAACAATAGTATGTGAACAAACAGTAATCTAATCTCTTTGGATGTGCCCATTGGAGGCCTTAGTAATAGTTGTTAACCTTATTTATCATCACCTATAAACCCAACTTCTCACATGACTGTCGATAGGTTGGAAATTCCTGACCGCATACAGTACGTATCTGTAAATGAGCAACACCTTTTTGATATCCAAGAAGCATCCTCAAATAAAGCATTCACCACACGTAGGATGTATGTACGCGAGTCTTCCAACAGTTGGGGTTCGTTTTGACATTCTTTTAATCCATGATTTTTAGTTGACATCCCAGCTATATCTAGATAGGTAATCAATTAGCGTAAATCCAAACCACTATTGAAATTATGGGTTGCATCTCCGTTTCAATGACGTTATTGGCTAGCCATTCAGTCAGTGTAGTTTTTACCGCATTTTCACTGTTGACATGTCTACTAAACATTGTGATTGCTGAAAGGTAATATTCTGCCTACCTTCTAAGTGAACAGCCAGGATCTGTACCGGCGGATTTCGGTGATGAATAGAAAGGCAAATATCCTCCATGATGCCTCTAAGGACAGACAAACCTGCCGTCAAGGTAGTTCTTTATCTCGTCAACAACCTCGGGTGAAATACCGGCATTAGTTTCAGGGCTATCGTTGTTATTAGTCAACAATCAAACTCTATCAGCACCTTTGGATATATACTTGAAAAGATCTTATCAACATACTCCAGCCGTAATATTCGACGTTTAATATGCATCAAAATGCAGAAGAAGTTGTTTGTTATACGGAACAACGTGGCCATTATCCCAAGGAATACCACGCCTTAAACATTTCCGATTATCGTTACGCCATCTATAATGAATATAGCCTCCTGCATCAATTCGGGTCTGTGATTCGTAGGATTTGGGAAACATTTTAGCAGCACCATCTTTCATACACGACGAATTCAACCTCGCTATACCACATGGTCCGTGCAACATAAAGCTTGTTACTATCCTGTATAATACGACCTCAGTATTCATATCTGGCAATTCAGCGGTTTACATAACGATCAACATTCTCAGCATTGTGAATACGATAACGCTCCGTAACCCATATTAATGTGTGGGCAATGAGGGAGGCCTCTTTTCTGGAACTCAATGTGTAGAGTTCTGAAATAATTAGGAGAATAAATTTACTATAAATGATGTTTTCTATGGAGAAGACATTAAAGTAATGAATTACATATTACCTGCGGCCACATCACCGAAGGGTTTAACGTATTAAGATATTTGATGGATGAACGTACTTTCATCTGAAAGACTCTCGCTATAATATCGGGTCTGTCTTGTGCACATGAGACACCAGCATTAGCAATTTCTCATTTAATTTCAAGCCACTATGTTACATGTAAACGTGATAAAGTATTGTGGATTACCATAGACCTGATAAAATGCTAGTGCATCCTGATAATGTTTGTACATATATCTAGGACCACCGGTAAATGATGGTGGTAAAACGACACGTTTACCACGTTTTTTCATTCCGTATCACCATGAGAAATAGCATCGTGTACGCCATCCAAAAACTCACATCTGAATTCTGGCTGATTATTGCGTATATATTTGAGGCAAGAGTGCTCAACACAAATATATGCGTCAACGATATATTGTTGGAAAGACGACCTGAACGCAAAGATGATATATATATTTAGCCTATCTGATTTGATAGCTGTAGAACATGGACGGGGTAGGTTACGATTATGAGTTTCACCTGCTGTTATCTGTAATTCAGTTTACCGCCCTACTCGCCATAGGGAAAGAGAATCGGATGTTTAAAGGCATGTACGCGGGGTGAAGTTTGCTAACCCTATGAGTATTTTCTTTTCCATGAACAATGATGGTCAAAATCCTCAGATGTCGTGATATGACTAAACAATAGCTCCTATAACCCAGCAACAGGACAGTCATATACTTCGTCTGAACAACGACTAAAAAGGTGAATTGAAAAGTCTGGAACCGTAGAAAAGTTACATAATTCTCTTGCAGTTCTAAAAATGTAACAATCCATTGACCTCATCGAACATTGCAATCAATGCTGACACTACAGTTGTATAGAGAGCTGTTGCACTTTCGCTGGAAAAACATCGCATTCTATTTGAAATCTCGTTTTCACCGTCGAACACATACATCTGCAAAAACTAGGCGATAGCCGGGTATGGACAAACCGACCCTATCCAGTGACAAATTTGCCCAGCACACGGAAAACATAGGGACCCGCCCCTGTTTAACAGACCCGTCAACATTGGCGCCGAAAGACTCATAGAGAACATGAGTGTACATATGCTACACATAAAGTATTGTCAGAAAAGAATGCTTTAAGTACCTCTGGAGGGTCTATGGATAGGGTAAGACAACCTTTCTTGCTCTACACACCTATGGTACCGAGGCCTACGACCTATAGGGAAGAAGATCAATCGTCAGCAAACCAGAAAAGGGCACTGCAAATTCACAACTCGAACTTCATTACACCTTCCCAAATCCAGATATTCAGGAGAAAGAGCGAGTCGTCATCAGTTTTAGATGTTTTTCATAATAAGTCCACGCCGCAAAGAGGCAAGATCACTGACTGTGACCCCAACCCTGCTGATGACCTAAGATTGAAGCACGCGTAACAACTAAAGATGTGTTTGACAGGCGGCATCAAAAGCTGAGTTGAAGATGAAGCGATCTCGCAGATATAGATCCCGCGTGTGCGCTTTACCCTTGATTCTATATAAGGCAGTAGAACTAATAAGCGACAAAACCGAGGAAGAAATTCTAAAATACGTATAGAATAACCATACACAACTACAACATTAACAATATTGTTTACTAATAATAAATAGAAATATAAGAGAATGTGGGCTAAAAAAAGTAGTGTTACGGAAAGTGACATAAAAAAGACATAGCACGTGAGAGGCACAAACAACCCTAAAAAATACTTGCATGCAAACCCCAGTATACTACGGAAACCCATACATAAAATGACATAGCAATGTGAGAGGTACAAACAACCGTAAAAGATACCTGCATGTAACAAGTTACTCTCTATATACGCGAATCAAGTACAACCCATAAACCTGTAAAACATGTAAACAACCAAAAAAAACCAAAATATAAGCAACCATGTAATAGATAATCAACTGTATGACAAAAGAAAGATGCATAAATACATATTCCACTAAATGACGGAGGGAAAATGAAACACAACCGCACAAAACCGCACAACAATAAAAGTGTAGCAGCAATAGCAAAATCTTTTAACCGCATATAAAGTAACATACAGTTATACAGAAGAAATAGATGACACATAAACCCAATGTAGGAGTATTATAATCATAGGTACTTTAACCCAATCGACAGTAAGGAATAGACCATCCTAACCTTATAAACATTCTAATATAACATATAAGCCTGAAAGACTCTCTAAACCGTGTATACATAAGAGGGAAGGTTTCTTTATCACAGTCACCGAGACCGAAGCGGAGGGGGATCTTGGTTTAGCCATTCACTATCGAAGCGAAAGTCAAGCCACCGACCATCGAACCGATATTGATTGACCTACTAATCGGTTTAAATTTAATGACTACAAATCTGGTACTACAATCCACACAATAGAAGGGAAATCATAAGGTGTTTACTATACCGCCAAAATGCCATCGATTTCCTATTGCAGTTATTAAATGTGTACATGATATAAAGAGGAGGATGTTATTATGCTCATTTACAGGCCAAATCATTCGTAAATAAGTAGAACACATAAAAAAATACAACTGGAAAAGACTACAATGCCAAAAAATACGTCATAAAAACTTAAACACACACTAACCTTGTGTAGACTGATACCCTGAACCTCACGTCATAATTTGCAATGCACAACTCTCAAATAAACCGACGAATTCGTTCTGCCAAGAAGCACCTAAAAAGCAAAAACAATCCGATTTTTACATACCCAAGTGTAAGCGATTGACCATGAACTTTCATGTTGGTGTTAAAGACTAATTTTTAGTAATATCCAAGCATACATGTATAACAAAAAAAAGTAACCTGTATACCCAAAGTTTCAAAAGGAATCAAATCTGAAGTAATATTAAAAGTTCGTCCCGGGTGTCGGTTCTCGGCTTATAACCCACCTCTGAAATTCTATCACAAACACTGCTATGTTAATCTTTATGTTAGATAGCATTGTACAAGCAACTCTACATTTCTATGCTAAAAAGTTCAGATGATTTTGAAGGTAAGTAGGTAATTTAAAAACTATCATTGTTTTGTTCCCTCACCTTACAACCATATCACTGGCCTCAAATTTCAGTGGGTTGTTATCTAATGTAGGAAAACTGAAATTCCAAAACCCTATACACACTCACAATCAACGTCCTCCTTTGTAACCGCAACATGAGGAAAATTTCACGTAGAATAGCCCCAAATACCAAGCCCCAACAATAATTTCAGCAAATATTGCCACCACAAAACACACAGAACACTCAAAGAAAGAAGACTGATGAAAAAGGAAAAAACCAATAACTATATCCAGCTGAATGGCGGACGACGACCTGCAAATCGAGAAGAAGCAACGGAGGAGTCGAAGGCAACATACCGTGAAGAAATAGGTTAAACAACCGAACACACGTATGCAGGAAAGGGAGAAATCATAAGATGTATTTTCTGATTGTCGCATGACGGAGGCGGTGATGTTCCAGGGAGGACGTTTGCGACCCCTTTGATTCGAGAAATCCGCTAACCTGCACAGAGCCACCGCCGGCCACCAGAGAGCAAAGCCTATCAATGCCAACGCTAACTCGCACAACCGTCACCGCCTTGATTGCTTCATCTTTTCCTCTGTTGAAACACACAATCAAACCGCCATCGCCACCCCGTCATCTCATCATCTCAATCGAACCACCCTCCCCCTGTTCTTCTCCACACGTTCTAGATCTGAAAAACATGGTGGTTGGTATGTGACGATGAGACTGATGACAACCGTATTTGACGGCATAGAAGTAGGTTAAGGGACGGAAATGAGGGATTCGGGTTCTAATTATTATTGGTGGTGGCATGTGGGTTCCGAGGAGACAACTTGGCGATGCTGGTGGTTTGACGGTGGTACAATTCAGTGGAGGTTAGAGGAGGTGGTTATGTTAAATGAACAAGGAATGAGAAATATGAATACTCTACTAGGGGATGTTTGGGATTGCTTTTAAAAAAGCAACTTATGATTTTTAAAGAGGTAAAAAGACAAAATACCCCTTCAAAAGTCACTAACAGTTAATTTGTAACTCTAGTGACTCTGGAGGGGTATTTCTTCCTTTTTACCCCTCCAAAAGTCATAAGTTGCTTTTCAAAAGCAATCACAAACATGCACTAGATTTCTTTCTTTTAACTCTTTTAAACTTTTAAGTACTCGGTAAATGATTTCTTTTCCTAATAATAATTAAATAATAATCAACTTATAATAATTTAATATTTTACCATAATTTAAAAATGTCAATTAATTTACTAAAGATACAATTAGTGTTTATTAGAAATATAAATATAAAAATTTAATAAAGTTAAAAAATAGTATTTTAAAAAATACAATTAACTGTTAGCGAACCCGTCGCATCGCGCGGATAATTTTACTAGTTTTATATAAATTATCATACCTAACTGCATATTTTTTAGTTCATGAATTTTTCTTTACAAGATGTTCATTTGTTTCTCGTGTCATGCTAAGTGCATCATCAACGCACGAATGGACAAGGTCCTCCACGTCATGGTTCCGGCCAATCTTTCACAAACTGAAATCCTTATTCACATATCTTCTCTTTCTCTTTCTTTCTTCTCTTACGTAATTTTCTCGAGTTTAATAAATAAAAAAACAAAGAGAATTAATGAGAGGAAAAAAAGGAGAGGAATTGAAAAATATAATTTCGTGTTACAAAGTTCGAATAAATAAAAAATAAACAAAAATTTTGTGCGTTCTTTAATCGAAAGAAATATAAAAGAAAAACTACAAAACTAATATATATATATACATATATATAGGGTAAGGTTCCTTTGTTAACCCTTGTTTTTGCGATAACCCGTTAACCCTATGTAGCGAACTTACACCATGTAACTAACATTTACATCGTGTTACACCACTGATGTAACGATTTTCCCTCCATTTTTAAAAAACTCCACCATTTTTTACAACGTTTTTAACTTTTTTGTATGACGTTATTTTTTTAACACATTACACCATTAAATAGATCGTTTTAATATCTTTAATTTGAGTATAGTCATGCTATATTTTTTTTTTAAAAAATTTAACGTTCATTTTGGGACCACTAGTTTTACCACTGTAACTCTAAGTTACAATGGTGACGTGGCTTGCTGTGGACCATTAGTTAGGTAATGGGTTATCGTAATAAGCAAGGGTTAACATTTGATTCTTTCCCTATATAATACATACTAGGTTAGTATCCCGTGTATCACACGAGTTAAATAAATAAAATAATAGATAGTTAGTAACGAAAAATTACTAATTATAAAACCATATTTGAGATAAGGGATGATGATATATTTTCCTTTAAACTTTTTATTTTAGTTTTTTATTAAAAAATTGAAACAGTTTGTTCTAATCAAACAGTTTTAAGAAAATATCATTTTATAAAAATACTCTATTATAACTAACTACGAATTTTAATTATTATGGTTCTTAAAAATTTTATTTTCTAAAAGCACTGCTTTAAAATATTTTGTATTTTTTAAAGGTTGATATTTTAGAAAAATCACTTATGTTATATAAAAAATAGTTTTCTTTAGATATTGCATTCATAAAAAGACCTCTTTCTTAATTATTTAAAAAACTATTTAATCTAAAAAATAATATATTTGATAATTAATGTAAATATTTAATAGGAGAGAGAAGCGGGAAAAATAGTTTAGGATGTCTAGAATTTAAACAAGTGTCAACTCAAACCTTCTTTTATTATAATACATAGATATATATACATAGGGGAGGGATACTAAGAAAACCACTAACTTTTAAAAAAACCAAGAAAACTCCATTCAACCAATCATATAATTAATAAATAAGTTATTTATATTTTTAATTTAAAGGGTATCAATGTAAAATCTCCACCTTCTTATTTTAGTAATCAGTTTTAATTCCTTAATTTACTTATCATTTTGTTTTAATTATTGTATCGTCTTTTTTGAATCACAATTCTTATAAAACAAAAGAACAGATGAAAAAGATTCATGGTTGCATATGAATTTCAATTGCACCCTGATTCACGCAATCTCCATCAGAAAAACCCATCCTTAGGTTTTTCCTATTTTGAAGATGATGAATGAAGATGAAGATGAAGATGATACACCAAGATGAAGATGAAGATGATGAACCGAGATGAAGATAATGATTTAAGATGAAGATGATTACGAATATGAGATGAAGATATGATTCATGATGAAGATGATTATAAACTTGATGAACAATATGAAGATTGAAGACGATGATGAACGCGAATATGAGATGAAGATATGTATCATGATGAAGATGATTACAAACTCGATGATAAAAAGAGGAAGATAAAGATATGTGTTTTTTGTTATATTACATTTTAGTTTTTTGTTCGTCCTCATCTTCACGAGTTACATATACGTAAGTAGGTTAACATATGGCTGCATATCGTAACTGTAATTTTTTATAGATTCTAGGGTACTTTTAGTGTTACGTATATGTATTATCAAGTTACACATAACCCTAATACTTACAAATCAAGTTACATATACGTAACCACGTCTATGTATGAGGATCTGATCAGCAAGGGTGTTTACATATACGTAAGTTTAATCACATGTCTTCTTTATTTGTTTCTGATTGCTTACATACACGTAAGTTTCACGATTTTAACGTAATAGTGTGCATATTGTTTTTTCTTTGTTTGCTAATTGCTAATTTGGTTATGTTTACATATACGTAAGCAGGTTACATATGATGCATCAATTCGCCGTTGGTTTATTTAAGAAAATGAAGATGGAGACAATTTTTGATTAATATGAAGATGATTGTTACGTATATGTAATCAAATTGCATATATGGAACCATATCTACGTATGTGCAATTTTTTAAGTTTAAATATTGTTATATAGTAGTTGTGTGTTATAGTTATAGTTTTTTATACTATTTTAGATGATTGTCGATTCTTATAGTAATTTATTTGAATTTTCTGATTTGTATATCATTTTAGTGAGTGATACATATACATAAGTTTCATCATTTTAATGTAATAGCAATTGTCATGTTTTTTTGGTGTTTATGCTTGTTTACATATAAGTAAGCATGTTGTAGGGAACAAATATATTTTGAACATATATGTAAACATGTTTAAAATGATATATTGATCTGCAGAAAAAAAACTTTTATTTTTCTGAAATATTTTAGAATGATATTTGAATAATTAATTTGATTTTAAATTAAACTAATATTGTGTTTGATTTTAAAGAGAGAGAAAGAGATATTTAAGGGATTTTAGTTATTTTTAGAAATAAAAATTATAATCTATCTAAAACACCCTTTAATCATTTAATTGAAGTAACTATCTATTAAATATTTACAAATTTGCCATTGATTAATATCAACCATTGATCAATTTTGATCAATGGTTAAAAGTGGTTTTCTTGGTTTTCTTATATAATAGAGGTTTTGTTAGGAACCATCCCCTATATACATATATATATACATATATATATAATACATATATAATATAAATATATATATATTATATATATATATTATATAAAGATATATAACTATATATTATTATATATATATATATGTATATATATATATATGTATATATATATGTATCATATGTTAAAAGAGTAAGGTGATCAATGCTAAAGTTTATAATTATATGTGATGCTTTTCTTTAAGATGTAAGGAAAAATAAAGAGTATTAATATTCTTTGTTTTTTTTTACTCTTCCATTAAACAAACTCTAGAACATACATTTATTATAATTTTTTATTTTTCATTTCTTTAGTTAAAACATACTCTACAGCAAAACGAGGACTCGTCCTTCACTTCTCCGGAACAAGTACTTGTAATGGGCACTACCCAGCCCAATGTTAGTGTGCCAATCGTTACGTCATTTATTGACTATACTGTACACACCGCTCTTTTTCTTAACAACAAAGTTTTTAGATCACCATAATAATACATCCAGGAGCCTTCTAACAAGGTGCTAGAGGCTGACAACTATTATATCATATTTTCCAAATTAAAATTCTTCCATCTTCCCAATTGATCAACCATTTGAGCTTCGCCCGACTACTTATCCCGAGGAAACCTTACACTTTGAAGATAATCTTCTACAATCTTGGTTATGAGTACCTCCTTGTTGTTGAAGATAATATTGTTCCTTGTCTTCCATATAGCCCAACAAGAAATCAAAGTGAATATTGTATCAATTTCTTCTTATTATTCCCGTGCTGCGTGTTCTTGTGAAGATCCAAATATCTTTCGTGGAGAACGCGTAGACAGGTGGGATATGACACCAAGAACTTCAGCTTGGCAAATGACAGAAGCTATATATATCCCGAGCATACATGGTCTAGTGTTTCGTCTACCTCTCCACATAATCTACATAATTATGTTTCAAACTTGTATGTTTCTTTCCCCAAAGGTGAAGGGAAGGAAGCCAATCTTTGTACACCCGCCAACTAAAGATGTTGATCTTTAATGGGTGCCATTTATTCCAATCAAATCTACTAGTTATTGTACCCGTGGTATGATTTTGAGGGTGGAATTTGACTAAGAAATCACTAGAAGGATCTAATGCCCATACCTCCTGGTCTTCCTTGAACAAAACTGTGTGGATTAAGAACCTCCTGCTAAGAGCCTCAAGCTTATTAATAACTTTTACCGGTGCTTTATAGAGTGAGATATAATAAGTTGGGAGGTTGTTTTAATGAGGGTTGCCCGCCACCAATCGATAAAGTTGTCGCCTTCCATTTGATAATCTAGTATCAAATACTCTAATTACCGGTTCCCAGCTATTATTCTATTATTATTATTTGCTTCGACCTTTAATCCCAAGTAATCAAAAGGTACCCTACCCATGTTACATGATCAATCACTAGTTTTAGGTGGTTTGCAAGTACCTTAGAAAATATTTTTTCAATGCAGCCAATGAGAGATATGGGCCGATAATCATTCAAAGAAGATTGGACATCTCATTTTGGAATCAAAGTGAAGAACGCCGAAGCTCGGGCAGCAAACATATGTTCCGAGTTGAAGTAATAGGCAAAGAGCCTAACAAAATCTTCTTCAAGGCGTCCCAAAATGACCTTATAAAACTCACATTGAGCCCATCAGGCCAAGGAGATCAATCTCCATCGCAGTCCCATATTGCCGATTGATTTCAGCTAAGGTGTTGGAGGATACTAGCAATCCTTGTTGGTACCATCATTTGAGACATACGTGAAGCCCTGCTTTCGATCGAGTACTCACCAGATTGTTGGTGTCTATGAATTCATTGAACAATCTTGTGTTAGTTGGATTGAATTCAGAATTTTGCCTTTCTTTAGGACAACAAACGTCATTAAAATCACCACAGATCACCCAAAGATCTTGCCTGGAGTTTATTGTGTTGGATATGTCATTCTATAAGCTCGTTTTACTGGCTGATCGTGGGGCCCATATACATTCATGACATTAACCCGTGTTGCGTATTAATAAGGGTGCTACATTAATGCGACACCCCCCTAACTTCGCGTATGGGTCCATAACGGCCCTGCCCAGCGTATATGTATCGACCATTAATGCGACATTAATGACTGACACCCGACGTCACATCAGTCTACCTATACGGGCGTATAGGCCCATACGCCACGTATAGGTCGGTATCGATTTAAAAAAGAATATAATTGTATACGCCGCGTATGGACCCATACGCGGCGTATAGATCATCGTCCCGCTATATCTTTCAAACTTTCTCATTTTTACACACACTTCAAAAAAAACACTCTCGTATAGCACTATACTACACGTATTGATCTTCGATTTTTCTACATCCAGGTACGTATTATTGTTCATACATCATTATTATTTTATCGTTCATTGATTTAAACGTTAAAGTAGTGTTTTATGCCCTATAATGCGTGATTAAAAACTGGTAATAGAACTATACGCTGGTACAGCCCCGCGTATAGGGCTATACGCAGCGTATAGTTCTATGGTTGGGGACGAAGACCATAGGTTGGTATTCTATACGCGACGTATAGATATACGCGGCGTATAGGTGTTGCAATACGTGACTTGTGGCCCATACGTGGGTCCCCTATACGCCGCGTATAGTCCTATACGCGCGTATAGGGTCGGGGTTGACCTATACGTGGCCCTGTGACCCATACGCTGCTACCCTATACGCGGCGTATAGCCCTATACGCGGCGTATAGGGTAAATACATATATACCTACATATATATGTATATACACATATACATATACATATACATATACATATACATAACATATACATATACATATCATACATATACATATACACATACATATACCTATACATACTACATATACCTATACGTATACATATACCTATACAGATACTATACATATACGTATACGTATACCTATACGTATACGTATACCTATACGTATACGTATACGTATACGTATACCTATACGTATACGTATACGTATACGTATACGTATACGTATACGTATACGTATACGTATAGTATACGTATACGTATACGTATACGTATACGTATACGTATCGTATACGTATACGTATACCTATACGTATACGTATACGTATACTATACGTATACGTATACGTATACGTATACGTATACGTATACGTATAGTACGTATGTATATACACATATACATATACATATGTATATGTACATATACATATAACATGTATATGTACATATACAGATAACATGTGTGTACATATACAGATAACATGTACATATACATATACATACACATTACATATACATACACATACACATATACATCACATACACATATACATACACATACACATATACATACACATACACATTACATACACATACACATATACATACACATACACATATACATACATACACATATCATACACATACACATACACATATACATACACATACACATATACATACACATACACAATACATACACATACATACATACACATACACATATACATACATATACACATATACATACACATACACATATACATACACATACACATATACATACACATACACATATACATACACATACACATATACATACACATACACATATACATACACATACCATACACATACATACACATACACATATACATACACATACACATATACATCACATACACATATACATACACATACACATATACATACACATACACATATACATACACATACACATATACATACACATACACATATACTTACACTATACACATATACATACACATACACATATACATACACATACACATATACATACACATGCACATATACATACACATGCACATATACAACACATGCACATATACATACACATGCACATATACATACACATGCACTATACATACACATGCACATATACATACACATGCACATATACATACACATGCACATATACATACACATGCACATATACATACACATGCACATATACATACACATGCACATATACATACACATGCACATATACATACACATACACATATACATACACATACACATATACATACACATACACATATACATACACATACACATATACATACACATACACATATACATACACATACACATACATACACATACACATATACATACACATCACATATACATACACATACACATATACATACACATACACATATACATACACATACACATATACATACACATACACATATACATACACATACACATATACTACACATACACATATCATACACATACACATATACATACACATACACATATACATACACATACACATA